>JAVSBV010000093.1:4084436-4098002 GCA_033117975.1 Parotocinclus spilosoma
CCTTTAGGGTGCTGCAGCTCTTCCGCCTTTTCTTCCTCTCCCCTCGCGCTCCATGCGCGTTAGAGCTCACGCTCGCCCTCTGGCGCTTCGGCGTCTTTTCCCACTCAATGCAGCAATACGGTCTTGGTGTCAGAAGCACACCGTCCGGTGTTTGTGCTGTATTGAGCCAGACTCTAGTCGTCCGGCTAAGGAGCTGTTAATGAAATTTCTTACTTTATGTTTTAGTCCATCACCAGACTGAACACACTGCTCACAAAAATATGGGGACATTTTATTTAATTGTTGTGAGAAGTATGTATAATAGTCATAGTTAATGAAAAACTATTGGCACACACTATTTGTCTGTTGACATAACCGTCTGTGTACACGAATTCACTCAAAGTCATTAATGCAATTTTGCAAAGCAAACACAATTTATTTTTAAATGGCACTCAGCTAAGAGTCGTCCTGTTTAATGAAAGCAGCAGGTAATTTCCTGTGTTGTTTTTTTCCCTTCACTCTGCACACGTTCCGCTGTGTTCACAGGGCCAATATTTGCTTCGCCCCATATACAATGATATGCATCACAATCAGCCTGATGTAGTGTATTTTCAAATATTTGACTATCGGTCTCTGTTTCCGTGCATGTTGGGAGCTTTTGTGGCTCCTTCAGGCCCCTCTCCACTCATTCTTATTACTGCCTTTATTTGTCCATCATGGACAAGAGACATAATGGAATTCAGTCCCTAATCAGGACGGAGCTCTCTCTTATTTTTTGTAAGCTTTCTCTCATTCTCCCTCGCTCATTATATCAATACTCGGCCCCTCCTTTGCTGCCTCCTTCTTTGAATGAGGGATTGGGGACAGAGGCCCTGTGAGGGGTTCTAAATGCTTTGGTGGGGGTCGTTGGAGTGCTGGATGAGTTTGAGGATGGAGGTGTTGGAGTAGTAGCCCCAAAATACCTCAGCTCTCTCTAAGAGCTCATCTAGTCTGTAGTGCTTCCTCCAGTCTATTTTATAACTATCCCTGCTTTTTTCGTTCAGCATTACAACTCAATATTATTTTAATTAACAGAACTTTGTTTTACATGTGGGAAAATTTCACATAAATTCCACTTGGTTTAACAGAACTTCACACAGAAATGCAGTTGTTTGATTTGAACATCAGCATATTTTCAGAAGTTTTGAGAAGATTTTAGAAGTTCTAAAAGAAGATAGAGAGAACACAGTTGAACAAACAAGGCAACATACTGTATTATACCATATTGGAATTATACAATACTAATTAGCTATGACTGTGAAAAGTATTTAAACCTTATCAGTATTTGGTGTGACACAGTTGAGCAGCACTAAGTACAACAAATATTTTCACTAATTCAGACTGCTGATCAGTCATGAACATCTACAAAGTACTTCTACATCTAGTTTTAGCTTATTCCCCAACACCATGCAGCTACAGCTCTGGGGTGGTGATATACATTTAAGAATTTTACTGGTATGATTCAGAATTCATTTTTTCAATTACAGTAAGTCAAGCCCAAATGCAGCAAAACAGGGCCAAACCATTGTTGTTTTTTTCTGATGGTTGATTCATGAACATTAACATTACCAAAAATGAGAGAGATTTTTTGTCTCATCAAAGTTACTTCTGACGTAAAAACAATTGGCTCTAATTTCAGCTACCAAGTAACTACTAATACCGGAGGTTCACATACTTTTACTACACACAGTTACTGTATGTAATATTGGATCATTATCTGCAAAAATATGTTCAAGCATCATCTGTTGTTGTCCACTGTAGTTCATTAACCATTTGTGTGTCTAAATGGCATTGAATACCTGTGTGTGGTTGGCTCTAGAGAATTTTGCATCAGAGATCGTCATTTAATATTTGAAAAGGGTTTTTATTCAGATTAATTGACTTTGGTTAAGTATTTAAATATTCCAAATAATTCATGTAATATTTTTAAAACCACACTCATATATTTTTTTTACCCACATATTTATCGGGGATACAGTAATTCTGGATTTTTTTCCTAAAAGGTCTGTATGATCACTGATCACAACACCTGACACAACACCTGTATGATCACTGAACACACCCCCCCACCACACTTCCCCCACCCCTTGCTGGGTTCCAAACTCAGCCTTGACTTTCTACTGTTTTGCTTGTCACATACAGGCATAAAAACAAACACAGCCATAAAGCATCATACATGAATATACAAATAATTGAAATATAAAATAAATACATTATATGCTATAACATAAATGAAGTTACATCAATAAATTAAAATGGCATTTAACATAGAAATACTGTAATAACATAATATAAGATTTAATAGAATTAAATAAAAGTTAATAAACCTTGATTACCATAGACAGAGCACTTTTTAACAAAAAATTGCTGCACTTTTATACAAATTTTAATAAAAAAAAAAAAATCAAAGTGACCTAAACTAAAAAGGTTGGTGCTATCTCTTTGTTTGACGTGATTACTTTTTGCCGTCCGTCAGTTCTGTTACTGTTATGATAGGAGCAGCTTACTTATTCCTTTTGCTCAATTAGAAGTCTTCTGTTTGGAGGGGAACCTTGGGGCCTCCAGACCTCACCCCCTCTTAGTGCTGGAGATAAGTCTACTGTCATGCTAATACCGCCGTTTAAACCTATTACGCCTTTTGTTGCTCCATCTTTAATGCTGCTTGTACATGAGGCGGATGCTTATTTGGTTGACATCATTTGAAATAACTGGGGACATGGTTGGTTGATTTTCTAGACGAAAAGCACTACAATCCAGCCAGAGACACCATGAGAAATCTGCGCTACAGTCCTACATGCAACATAGCATAAGACACAATTTGCTTATTTTAAATATGAAATAAATGAAAGGAGATAACAGGATCAGCGGTTAAGAGATGTTTTTAAACACTATTGAATCATCTCTAATCATCACTCCTGAATTGTCGTGGTAAATCAGCAAACCATATACTGATGAGGAAAAAAATAGTGACCACTCACAGATTTAATAAGGAATATGATTGCAAATGCATTGGTTTACTTCAAGGACACTTGTTAGGTAAACTGGCATATCCAAAAATGACCCAGCAGTGAACTGTCAAGGGTTAGATGTGCTGCTGGTTAGGACCTATGCCAGGTTTCATAAAACATTTTATGTTTCTTCCTTAAATACAAATCATAAGGGAAGCTTTTCTCTTACTCAGTGGAATTACTTAAGTGAGTTGCATAAAAGCCATTAGATGTTTTACTTACCTGAGGGAAAGCAACACAGGATTTACTGCAGTGACTGAGGTTTTGTTGTTGTTTTTCACTGTTTCCATGACAATGACTTATCAGTGTGGAAACAAAAGTTTACTAAATACCACTTTTTAATGACTTTTAAACCGAATGGAGAAAAATATGGAAACTTGAACTGGACTAAGCAGGGAAAATGTATTCTTTCGGAAGACTCATGCAAAAAAAGCAGCAGAGGCAAAGGCTGAAAGGCAATATTAAAAAGTTAATGCAAGCAAGCAATAAGAAGGGGAAGGGAAAAAAAACATGGGCACAGAGCATCTGCCACAGACCATACAACAGGCCGGCATACAAAAGACTTGTGCACATGGAACACAGCACTAATGGAAACTCCCAGGTGCAAAAAAGCAAAGTACTATAAGGAGATTTGTGTCCCATAAACAATTCTAAGGGAATTTACTGTTATGAGGCTTTATGTAACACTTGATGGTTTTTAAGGGATTACTTAAGGGACCTTCAATACCTAAGGGAACATTTAAGGATTTATGATGATTTCCCTTAAGAAAACCCTTAGGTAACAAAGTTAAGTCGGTTTCAAAAACGGCTTGAGAAGTGTTTAAGGGAAATATTAAAAGAAAAGGTGTTTTCTGCAACCAGGCACTGGCCCTCTGTGACCCTGGTTTAGATTAAGTGCGTATGGACGTGAGTGGGTTAAGTAGGACCCGTTGCAGGATCAAATAAAGGGTTTGGAAGAACAAATGTAAATGCTGAAAAATGTTTCCTGGAGCTTGTTCTTTAGGATTATAGATCCATATACAGAGAATATGTATCTATAGATGGTCAAAAGTCCTGTTTTGCACAAGACTTCAGACACAAGTCCAGTTTACTCTTGTGCCTGATAACTTATGCAGTGCTGTCTAACGTGACTGAAGTCCAGTGTAGTCAAGTTGCTCTGAGGAATGCAAGCCCAGACAGATGCTTTGCCCCTGGCTCTGTTTACACTTGAGACAAGTAGTCAACCGTCGCGTGCCTCACTGAATGCCCCGTCTCACATGAGTCTGGAACTACATGCCTCCCACTGTAATACACAATCAGATTTGTGGTTACTGTGCTTGTGATAATTTGCTTAAAAATACTGTACACTTCAGAATTAATATATGAAAGTATTACACAGAATTACTGGAAGTATTACACAGAATAATGACAAATTATGGCAGATGTTCAACCCTTGCATAGAGTGTGTCATTAATCAGTGAATCATTAATTTGTCATAAATTAATTCATCCTTTGATATAAAGTGATATAAAGATTCACTGATTCCTTTATTTTCTTAATTGTGTTTGGTGTTCCTAAAGAACCAAGGCATTCTTTTTCTTTATAATCACACAAGCATGTTTTCTCTCTACATTTTAAAACTACTTCCATGATAACTGACAGTGTATTTGACCTACTAAAGTGAAGGTTTTCTGAGATTGTTTGACTTATTTGGGCAACATGGTTGCATAATTTGTTAATGTCTTCATCACACAACTGAGATTCTGGGTTCAATCCTGACCTCCCTCCCCTTTGCGTATCCTCCCCACGTCCATGTTGCAACAGAAATTGCGACACTGTTTTTGGCATTGTTTTTCCGGTCTTCTATTGTCCAATTTTGGAGAGCCTATGCAAAGTGTACTGTTCTAAAGAATGATGTACTTAATGAAGTGGCTGGTGAAACTATATAATAGTTTATTTTGGTTTCTATGAAGTACATTCTGATTTGAAGCAGAAAGATATTCATGATTCAGCATGTTTGATTATAGAGCCTGCTTTTCAAATATCTGGGCCATCCCATAAACCTTTCACCTCCTTCTTTTGCTTACTTACAAAGCTGTGCCATCAAATTATCAGAGGATCTCCTGACATGTGTTGGAATTTAGGCTGTTTGGGGATGCCAGTTTGCTTTTGAAACAGGGTGACACTCCTCTAACGGTCGCTGTCTACACGTTTACATCACCATGATTTCTGATTATTTAGTGCCTGTTCACCTTTTGGGTTAGATATGGATCTCAAACAAAACAGGACATGGTGTCTGTGCTTGTTCCCGAATGGCTCCACGGCATTTTCCACACACTTGTTCTTTCAGTGGCGCACTATAATATAAATAATGCACTAGAAATCACCCTCCCTGGTATTATTATGCTTATAATGAGGTGAAGCACTGCTTTTGAATATTGCTATATTCATTACTACTCTGAAATGGACTTCAGTGTTTTTGTGTGAAAAGGCTCATTGTTGTGTGAGCAGTCTTTGAAATAAAACATTCAAGATTTTAAGGGTACTTGTTTATGTACAATATAAAACAGCTATTCAAATCCAAAAATATAAACTTGTTAATTCTTTGTGACTTTGTGTCTACTTATGCCAACGAACAATTTGTATTATTAGTGTCTCTAGAACTAGCTATAAGTTTACTTTCCAGTAGCAATGTGGAAGCAGAAAAACATTTACTATTCCTTTTATGGTCTTCTGATTGTTCACACCAAGACAAACCCTCTTCCTTATTGCATATAAATCTGTTTATATACACTACTTACGTAAAATTAGGGGAGATTTTAAAATAAATACGAAGAGAATCCCACAAGAACTGCTGGACAATCTGATCCTGTCCATGCTCCATCACTGTTAGTGTGACTGAAAAGTCAATGTGGGGGCACTCTCGTCCAGTTTAACATGCTTCTGTTCAAGATACATTAAGTTACATATAAAAATATGTATGTAATCATAACACATTTTAAATCAGAATCCATAACTAACCTGCACGAAAAGCTGCAAATAAACCAAATTAATATGAACATTCAGAACAAGACCATTAAGGAGAGACTGAAAACATGTGATGCTCAATGATGGCAGATGGTGAAAGGTTTGGCGAATGGCCTTCTGCCTTCTGCTCCCATTCCCAGTGAACAGCAATGTTTTAGAATGCACTAGATCCATATATCGATTTTTGTCTAAAAAATGTTTGGCACTTTTTGGCACTAGCTCATGGTGCAGTGGTCAATTTTTTTGGCAATTCCTCCTTGATCCTGACACCTCATTTCACAGCTTCACTTTTTTTCAGACTCTCTTACATTTCTTTTGGACATGTTCTTAAGCTGTGCATGGTTTGCACAAAAGGGAGGCTTGGGCCTCTTTGGGGCTTTTATTGAACTGAGAAATCACATCCTGTCAAATGGAGAAAAGTGGTGGCTTGGTGTGTGATGATATGTGGCAAACCATCTGTCCATATCTGAACGCTTGAGGAAATGAAAGGTGCTCTACAAACTACAAAATCGAACACATTTGTGGTACATCCCATGTAGAGAAACTGCACTGTACTAATAAAACTAACCATCTGTTGCTGAAACTTAAACATTTAGAGGCAATACTGGTAGTTCAATAGCTACACTGCCCTTGATGGTACTTAACGACAAGGTGGTTTTACCAGTCCAGATTTTATCCACCAGCCATGTCCAGTATCAAGAAATCCTAACGTTTCATGCATGCCTCCTTCCACTACTTCTCTCTATGCCTTCCCAACGTTACACCTTCCTTCTTCTTCTCTGTGTGGCCCAGACACCATGCCGTCTGGAAGCTGTCCGCCCCCTGTCTCCTCTAAAAAGCCTGCCGAAACTGCGGGGTAATGGCTATTGTGTGCTCTCATTGATCCCTGACTCGCCATATTGTGCCCCAGCGGGATATCAAAGGGACAAAAGTGGTGTGCTGCATTTGCCTTTACACTAAATGAAGAAGTCCATCCTCTTGCAGAGGTCTACTCTGGAAGCGTCAGCACTGAGAGGGTTTAACGAAGGGACGGAAGAGAGGCAATGGTTAATCATTAATTTACCAATACAGCTCTCCTAGTGGAGCTGTACTCCCTGCTAGTTCCTACAAAGGCAGTGGAATGTCCACAGACTTGGACAGATGTTGGTCCAATTTGTGCATCTGTACCCATAAAAGTTGAATGTTCTCTGTGTTTGGGACAGTCATTGATCTGTAAATCTGTAATTCAAAGTATAAATCCAGGACACATATAAGGCCTGACTTACATTTGTATTGTTTTGACTTTACAATGGGAATTCGGTAACAAACATAAATACACATTCAGCAGAAACTGTACTCTGATTTTTTTTATTTTCCCTGGCAAGTGATATATAGTATATGCACTACTCGCCTGCACTTGGATGAGGAAGTTGAGCATGTGTGATGTGGACATAAGTGCAGAAGGAGGTCTATTGAGGAAAAGCCATAGTAACACAAAAATGTTTTTTTTCTTTTTCACTTTCAATACATTCAATAAATTACTTTAGATATTACATACATTGTCATAAATAAACTTCATGTTAATGACTTTGTCCAACTGCTTTAAACGGTACGCTACGCACTATAATGCTTCAGCACTCGGCACTGCGTGACGTAGGTAGTGATGAGTAGTGGGAAATGTACTGAAAAAAGTGTTTAAACATGTTAATATACATAGGATACAGTATACAGTATTCTGTATACAATAAATTCAATGTATGATGGATTTGCCAGAACGTATCCCCATCGTAAAACTCTGCTCCAGTCTATACAACTATAAACATTGTGTCTAGCACTTCTAGAGTGTGTGCACTGCTTTTACACCTCAACAGCATCTCTCTTCATCCCATATCCCATAAATAAATATGTAAATAGTCACAAATAGAACAAATATTTCTCCTCGTCCATTCTTAACCCACAGGACTTTATTCCTCATTTCTCTGGAGATTGCCTCATATACTCATTCCTATAAATATTGTGTCCACACTATTATCCCTTTCTCTTAAATTTTTCATCCCTCTAAACATGGGCTTTTTTAATATGGATTCTCAGTTAAGAATCCTGTAATTGTCTTTGTATAATTGTTTGTCCTTCATCATATCTATATTTGATTGATTTATGTGGATATTTATCTTCTGCCCTCTCACTTCTTAATGTATCCTTTCTTCATAAGTTTAGATATGTGTTTCCTATCCATCTGTACTTACTGTATTTCTGCTCTGTCCTATAACTCTTACATAGAGGTTAGTTAGTATTTGTTAATGCTGCCTTGCCCTGATTACGTCTTATCAAGTTTCAGAATATAAGACAATGGGGTCCATCTTATGGCAAGTGTTGCTTATTTATAAGGGTAACGCAAACACATCATGCTGGTGCCACTTTGAATCGTTCTATGGATTATATAGCGTGGGAGGCACACTTCAATATTGTGTTTTCCAGGCAATATAATCAGGCTGGAGAGTTATTTGTCTTCATGCCAAGAGCACTACTCAGACAAGAGCCTCATAAATCTGAGACCTTTTTAGGAATTCAGAAATCAGTTGACCATCTGTCAGCTAATTGATGTGGCTTCTCATATGCATTATTGTTTAATACACTGTAACTAGCAGTTAAGCTTTTATTTATATGGTATAGATAAAACTAAAAGAAAGAAAAGGACTCATTTTGTGGGCCCATACTGCATTTGGGCCCCGTATTATGCATCTAGTCTTCATTACTCTGGAATATGGGACAGTGGTGTCCTAGTGGTTAAGGTACTGGACTATGGACCAGAAGGTCCAGGATTTTAATTCCACCTCTGCCACAGTTGTGTCCCTGAGCAAGGCCCTTAACCCACAATTGCTTGTATTGTAAGTCGTTCTGGATAAGGATGTCTGCTAAATTACATAAATGTCAATACAGCTCTACTCATTATTACTTTGTATTACATTTCCATTCGCCAGCTCAGTTTATTTTGTCTCCAGATCTCATTCCTCCTAATTTTTTAAATAGTCCTCATTACTCTATATTTTGTTTCTAGACACACACAGACATATTTTTGTATTGACTTCTTCTCTCTGGTTTTTGCCACTAATCCTCATCGTTGTGATTTTTCCCTAGTCACTGTCCCTCGTCCATCTCCAGTCCTCATTACTCTGAAATATACCTGTCTTTAACCCTTCAAATCTTGTCTCTAGATTTCTATGCTTTGGAGTTTTTGTTTTTCCTTCAATCTCAATTTTGCCTCCTGATTTTGCCATATACCCATACATTTAGCCTCTAGCCCTCATTATTCTGCATTTTGTTTTTGGTCCCCTTCACCTTATATTTTGTTTCCAGTCCTTATCCCTATAGATTATACAGTCCTCCTGCATTTTATCTCCACTTCTCATCATTTATTACTAATAAATAATATAATTTTAATAAACCAGTATAATTTGTAGATCCAGAATATCTTACCAGAAAATTGCATGCCTGTAGATTCAAAGCAATAGCATTTTTAAGCACTGTGTCCCTCCTGGGAGCTACTCTTCCTCTCCCGCCTCTCACTAATGAACTTGCTCTCTCCACCATCCTAATCCCCCATTCATTTGGAGGGTCATTTGGTACAGATGCACCTTCAGTCCTTTCCAAAGTTTAATTAAACACTCCCCCACCACTTTAAGCCAGACAGAGCGCTCTCCCTGCAGGCCTCGCCTTTACAATGAAGTGAGCCCTTCATTCAATGCATTGTGGGACTTAATGGCGTCCTTGTTTGGTTTGAGTCGGGAGAATGCCTGGCTTTCTTGCAAGCAGGGATGCCGGGGAGTTTTAATGAGTGCATGATGCAGAAGTTTGCCTCAACAAAGAACGCCACAGCGGTACTCTGGTGTCACATAACCACGGAAATCAAGTCAACTTCTCAATAGAGGAGGTCCATAATGGCAGGAATACACCAAAAATACTTCAAGTTCAAGTTCTGGAAAAATATCTTTTCTCAACATTTAGCTTAATGCAAATGTACAATTTACAGTGCTAGTACTAGAAAGTACTAGAAAACAATTTCCCCATCATATTTTTCATTAATAAATTATCTCCACAATAATATTTCTTGAAAATCTTCATATTCTTCAAAAATAAATCAACCTTATTTAATTTAAATCTGTTCTGTAGGGATACCCCTACTCTGCTTGCCCTATTCCAGACCCAGCCCCCTGGACCTGGAGTAACCTCAAAAACCTCAGAAGCAGATGATTAAACTCAATCACAGACATATACGAGAAAGCACAAAGGAACTCAACTTAAGACTGGAAAAGACTGATGAAAAATCTGCACCTCGTACCCAGACACTAACCTACCTCCTACCTAGTGTACAGAGATACAAACTAAAAAATTTTGCATGGTGGGACCTTGCCTTTAAGCTATAGTTTCTTAGGGTTGAGTTTGGTTCATCAATGTCTGTGTTCCACCTCACCAGAGGCTTCCCTTTGTCTTTTTTTGAGGCTTCCCTCTGAGTTTTTGAGTTTCCTCTGGGTCTGTGGAGCTGGGTCCAAGGTAGGAACTGGAACTCCTAAGTGCTGGAACTGTAACTTGTTCAAAGCAATTAAAAGGAATTCTGGATGGGATCTGTAGTCCTTTTCCTTGTAAACTACAAGGAATACACCGTTGGTGACTGGAGGTACTTTTCTTACTTTTGGTTTAAATTAGTTATTTGGAGGTCTTAATATGTTTGGTTATTTGTTGGGTTGGTTAGATGCATATTTAGAAGGTCTATAATAAATTCACAGATAGAGATGAGGTATTTATACCTCAGTACAACACAAAACCCTATATAAAGAAATATTTGATAGCAAATGTTATAACTGATCAACTATAATTTTGGCTAAGAGTAGAACTGTGGAGATTGAAATAATCACAGAACAATTCCTTTAATATTTGCCTGACTCTGTGAGTCATTGACACCACGTTGCTCATTTATTACCATGTTAAAGGAGCACTTGGTCTGGTTGTGTATTCAAACCTCTGTAATCTTCTAAGGCCTTAAGTTAAGCAAAGCCAGAGCTTTCACTTACAGACATCAGCGATAAGACAAAAGTTAAGCCTTGAAAAAAAAGACACCAGAAGATTAAATTCTCCATTTTATTGGCCTCAATGCCGCTTCTTATCTTGCCTTGCCAGCAGTCCAGCCCAGCAAAAGACATGGCTTTGCCTTGGTCGATGCTATTTGGCTGTATTTGATGTGGGTCAGTAGATTCTGCATTATTTGTTCCACTATCCTCCCCTTAACTTGAATCAGCATGTTTGTTTTGAAGGGGATGACACATTATGATTGTGGGTTGAAATCCCCTGACCGCGTCTCATGGGGCTTCGGTTGACCGCACAGGTCTGCCAACATATGGAGAAAGGGCTGAAAATCAAATTACCTTTTTGTACATCTTTATTTTTTGTTTTGCCGTAGACATGAAGACAGTTATTTGTACAGGGGGACTTTAAAGAGGACTGATAGGTTAAGAATAGGGTCAGATTCCATAGGTGCTAATTAGAAAATGAAATAATTGGATCATCTTTCGCTCATCTATCAAAGCCTGCTTGGGAGAAGTTTGAAAGCAGTAGGCAATGGAATGCCCCTGGGTTGCCAAGCCCTTTTCAGAGTGTTTCTGAAAAGGGAAAAAAGAATAATCCAATCATTTCTCTGCCTTCATGAACAGACCTGAATAGATTTCCAACCTATAAAGCATTTGAACCCCAACCCCCTTCCTCATTTTATGCCTAACCCTGTTATCCCAGCAGCCCACATATGCTAAAGAAAATCGGGAAAGAGAGTCATTTATCAGCAATGACTCGAGAAATAGAAAAAACATGACAAAAAAGCATTGACTGTACCAAATTGTGCTTTTAGTAGGCAGAATCTCTGTAAATGTAATGTCTTTTATCAGGCCTATTCTCCTTTTTTTCAATTTGGTCTCTGGATCAAATGTGAAAGGTGAATGGCCATAAGCCATGGGTGGCCAATTAGAAATGGTCAAGAAGAAAGTTTCTTTGTGTAGTTGTCCCCTAGCTGGCACCCTATTGCACTTTGTCCATCCATCTCTATACTGCCCATAACCCAATTACAACACAATGGCAGAGTCTGGCCAAGCTTCCTATGTTTAGAAAAGTTATACAGTCTTTAACAATGAAATGTATTACATTTTAAATGGATGTAATCTGAACATAAATTCATTTCCGATTTCTGTTTATGTCAAAGCTGGAATTCAAATGTTTATCCTTTTTTTTAAAGCTGTAACTGGCTATCTAAAAATAGTAAAAAAAAACTATTTTTTAGTAGTGACTAAGAGTCCCAATACACCTCAACAGAAATTTTCTTCGTTAATGGACCAAAAGGTCCATTACATTTTAGCAGATGTACAGTGGTGTGAAAAACTGTTTGCCCCCTTCCTCATTTAAGTTTTTTGCATGTTTGTCCCATTTGAGTGTTTCGGAACATCAAACCAATTTAAATAGTAGTCAAAGACAACACAAATAAACACAAAATGCAATTTGTAAATTAAGGTGTTTATTATTAAGGGAGACAAAAAAATCCAAACCTAAATGGCCCTGTGTGAGAAAGTGATTGCCCCCTAAACCTAATAACTGATTGGGCCACCCTTAGCAACCAAGCCTTTGTTATAACTTGCAATGAGTCTTTTACAGCGTTCTGGATGAATTGTGGCCCACTCATCTTTGCAGAATTGTTTTAATTAAGTTACATTAGAGGGTTTTTGAACATGAATGACCTTTTTAAGTTCATACCAGAGCATCTCGATAGGATTTAGGTCAGGACTTTGACTAGGCCACTCCAAAGTCTTTATTTTGGTTTTCTTCAGCCATTCAGAGGTGGACTTTCTGGTGTGTTTTGGATCATTGTCCTGCTGTAGAGCCCACGTTCATTTCGGTCACGAACAGATGTTGGTATAATGTTCTTTTTCTGAAATGCAGTGTTTATTTTACACCAGATGTAAATGGGACACACACCTTCCAAAGAGTTCAACTTTTGTCTCATTGATCCACAGAATGTTTTCCCAAAGGGCTTGGGGATCATCAAGATGTGTTTTGGAAAAATTGAGACGAGATTTGATATTCTTTTTGCTTAGCAGTGGTTTTCTTCTTGGAACTCTGCCATGCAGGCCATTTTTGCATAGTCTCTTTCTGATGGTGAAGGCATGAACTCTGACCTTAACTAGGGAAGTTCTTTGGACATTGTAGTGGGGTCTTTTGTGACCTCTTGGATGAGTCGTTGCTGCACTCCTGCTGTAATTTTGGGCGGCCAGCCACTCCTGGGAAGGTTCACCACTGTTCCATGTCTTTGCCATTTGTGGATAATGGCTTTCACTGTGGTTCGCTGGATTCCCAAAGCTTTGGTAATGGCTTTATAACCCTTTGCAGACAGATAGATCTCGATTACTTTCTTTCTCAATTGTTCCTGAATTTCTTTGGATCTTGGCATGATGTGTAGCTTTTAAGGATCTTTTGGTGGACTTCACTTTGTCAGGCAGGTCCTATTTAAGTGATGTCTTGA
>JAVSBV010000093.1:4098102-4112364 GCA_033117975.1 Parotocinclus spilosoma
CACACACACACACACACACACACACACACACACACACACACACACACACACACACACACACACACACACTATATATAAAATCCATACATATGTAATTTAGCATAACTGAACCTGAATCACCATTTGAAAACAACAGCGATGATAATTATTACCCCATATTGTGTAGATCCACACAAACATGACAGAACATGCTACTATTTAAAGTGTACACACAGCCAAAGCTGTCTACACTCCTATCAAGATAGGACTCCGTAACAAAGCCGTTTCTGTTTCCAGGAACTTATTGACTATTTTGCTCTAGAAATTCAGAGCAACTGGAATTTGCCTTTGTTTTGGTTTACAACACCAAAATGAGCAAACACAAACTAGTGGATTTAGGTCTGGTCTGGTATCCCCCTTCATTGTGTGTCTGGTAAAGCAAAACATGTTTACAGTAAAAGATAATGTTCATTCCAGTATTTGTGTTTCCTTAAAGAATTGATCCACTATTTTTATTTCTAAACATATCTGTAGTTTACTACAGTGGATACTGATTGTCATATATTTGTCTGTATAAGAGTGGAATTAAACTTAATGTAGGTATAAGGACCCCTGTTAGGTCAGGAAATAAATGATTTACAAAATTGTGTATTTTTTGGATAACACTGTTTAATAAAATGATATGTTATGGATTAGAGATAAGAGCCAACACCTGGAAAGCAGTTACATTGGTCCTAACACTTTGCCTGGGACCAGTGAATTCTGGGATAATCTATATTACATTCATACTACGATCATGACCAGGCGATGTGGGGTTAAACCTGGAGCTGTAATTACGTAAAGATATTAGGTACTGAAGGGTTTAGGGTTCAAGCCCTAGAACAGGAAAACCACTGCTGTTGGACCCTGGAGCAAGGCTATTAATGCTTATCTGCTAGGACAGTATCCTAGCAAATAGCATCTTTTGAACTTGAGTAAGCAATTACATTAATTTCTCTATCTCTGAGAACACACATTCACACACTACACACACACTCGCACAGTAAGGCCACTCCTTAAACACCAATGTCTTTCGAATGTGGGGGAAAAGTACCTGGAGTAAACCCACCCATATACGGGGAGCTCATGTAACCTCCATGCATACGTAAGTAACTTGTATTAGTTTGAATTGTTTTGCTAAAGGCCCTTGAGTAGACTAGACCTATTATCTCTGGGAGAGGATAAATAAATGAATAGTGCACAGGCGCAGTTTTGAAAAGTTATATACTTTACTATGTCTGTTTCAGTCTAGCTCACTAATTATTATGTTATATATTTCGAAACATGAACAAAGATGGATGGAACATGGTCAAAACATGCACAAAGTGCTGAAGTATTCCTGTTTTGTTCTCATAGGTCCCACATCCTTTCTAACCTGTGCTGTGGATTTGATCCCAGTGGTGATCCTGGAGTTGTTTTTATCCCATTGGTGACCCAGGAAACGTCCCAGCATGGCAGTTTTTTTCACTTAACACCTCCCTCTCATCTTTACTCAATGCAGCCAGAGGTCTTATTGAGGTTGCCTAGTGCACAGTCTATCAGTAGTGGCTATTGGGGAGTACATTATGCACCTTAAAATCCACAGTGACTCAAATAAGAGCTCCCCAATCACTGCTGAGAGCCACTGCTGGTCAATATCCTTTTGGAAAGGGATTTAGAGGTGCGACTCAAACACTGTGCTGAATCCCTCAGATTAGCTCGAGCCTGCTGCTCGAGCTCCTGACCAGGCCTGGAAAGGGGGAGGCTCTTTTATGAGAGATGAAGTCTCTCTGGGCTGCAGGAGCTGAGGGCTCTTTGTGCTGGAGAGCTAATGAGCACTGTGGATTACAGGGCCCAGGGCTTAGGGCCTTAGTGCTCCTGCAATAAGCAGATAATTGCACTACCGTTTGGAATGAAAACCTCCACTGGCTCAGCCAGAGGAAGCAGGGTCATGGGTTGACCTGAGCGTGTGGCCGAAGTGACCCTTGACAGTAGGCATCGGGATGGGTTTATAGCACTCATGAGCTCTCTGAACAGCATGTCCACCGTGCTATTAGCATCAATGACCAGGGTACAAAGGACCAACACTGAGTAGCTCAGCTGATCTTGCTAAGCTTGCTTTTCTGTTTCAGCAATATTCTCTGATCTGAAATTCTATTAATACAATATGTAGCATTAAGTAAGCAAGGTTTTGACCCTGTTTACACCTGGACGATTCGTAGGCCTTATATCTTGTTTGTATCCTGACCTTAACCACATGAACTTAACTACTTGTAGTCTCCAGCTTGGAGACTGAAGATCAGATGTGTACAGAACCCTACATCATTTTCTGTAACAGTTTTAAATTTGATTATGATTGTTATATTGTTCATTCGTTTCTTCTCATCTTTTTTTCTTGGGTTTGGAGGAGTGTTGTGGCGGCACTGGGGTTAAACCACTGGAAAGTTTCAAAAATATCGATAACAATTATTAAATACCTACAAAACAATCGTATTGGTAACATTTGCATCAATCAATGGATTATTCTATGGACTAATTTGGAAGGAACTGCCCCTGAGGAATGTTCCTTAAGAACTACATTGTTCCAGTCATCCTTTTTTGGTTTGCGTCTGCACTGCCAGTTGGAATGCTATGTAATTCTGAATTAACAAAAGCAACACAAATTTAGTGTACATTATGCGTTGTACCTCCTCTGTTGCATATAGCCTGAACATTACTGTTGAGCCACTGTTTATTTCTCCATTTTTAACGGAGTATGTCGTTATAATGGCACTTGCACTACTAATATGTATGTGAATGTCTCTCAGGGCTACTATGTGCTGAGAAACAAACCTACCCTGATGCAAGTTTAATCTCAATCTCAGTTTTCTTTCTCCTTATTCTGGTGAGAGTCATGGTAGCAAGCTTTGTAAATTGGGAAATGTTTAGATACTTATCAAGTGAGGGGTTATTCACTTCATTTTTTCTTTGTTATGATCTGTACTAGATGTTAGGATAGGGGTTGCTATTGCAGTGCCAGAGGATAATCCCTTGACTGCTCTACCAAACACGTGCCTCCTGAACACTTTTATTTTTGGTTATTTTCTGTATGTTTTGTATAAACAAAATGGTTAAAACGGTGTTATTGTGAGTATAGATTTGCATGAACATTCGGTCTTTGTCTGGTTGAATAAAGTGTTAAATACAATACGTAAGAATTTGAATGCCTCAGTTCGAAAATCCAGTCCAGTTGGTGCTGATAATGCAGTAAAGTATGCATGCAACACAAAGAAGAAGAGAAAGAACTAGGGCACAATTCTAGACATATTATATATATTATAGTATTTATATCATTATATTTTTATACAATTAATTTGGGACGTTGTGTAAGATATACATAAAAACAGAATACGATGATTTGCAAATACTTTTCAACCCATATCAATTGAATATACTACAAAGACAAGATATTTAATGTTTAAACAGATAAACCTAATTGTATTTTGCTAAATTCTCTCTTTTTTAAAGACTGTGTTACATCATCTTTCCTTTTAACAACACTCATACCAGCATTTGAGAACTGAGGACACTAATTAACTAACTTTAGTTGTTCAACCTTTTAGAATTAATCGTGTCTTTACATATGTGTAAGTTACCCATGGGCGCTAACAGACTCCCATACCATCATAAATGCTGGCTTTTGAATTTTGCGCTGATAACAATACTTACAGTTTTCTTTCTCTTTAGTCCGGAGGACACTACGTTTATGATTTCCATAAACAATTAGAAATGTGGACTCGTCAGACCGCAGGACACGTTTCCACTTTGTGTCAGTCCATCTCAGATGAGTTTGGGTCCAGAGAAGCCGGTGGTGTTTCTGGGTGTTGTTGATATATGGTTTCTCTTTGCATTGTAGAGTTTTGACTTATACTTGTAGATGGAGAGATGATCTGTGTCACTGATAATGATTTTCTGAAGTGTTCCTGAATCCATGTGGTAATATCCATTACAGAGGGATGTTTTTAATGCAGTGCTGCCTGAACGATTGAAAGTCACGGGCATTCAGTGTTGGTTTTCAAACTTGCCGCTTACTTGCAGAAATTTCTCCAGATTCTCTGAATCCTTTGATAATATTATGGACTGTAAATGATGCTGAAATCCCGAAATTTCTTGCAATCATAACACACACCTGTGGAGTGTTCCAAACAAGTGGGTTTTTTTTGCTCCTGTCCCAACTTTTTTGGAATGTGCTGTAGGCATCAATTTCAAAATGAGGGAATATGTGCAAAAACTATAAAGTTTATCCATTTAAACATTAAATATCTTGTCTTTGTAGTGGATTCAATTGAATATGGTTTAAAAAGGATTTGCAAATCATCGTACACAATGTCCCAACTTCACTGGAATTGGGGTTGTATTATGTATTTGTATATTTTATCACTATGCGTATAATTTTAGTCACTCCCTCAGTCACACCGCCACTGTCTCAGTGAAAAGACAGTCTAAATTAGATATTCATATATTAGTTAATATCTACTAATTATTTATTGCATGTGATGCTGAATTCGAATGATCTCCTAGACCCAATGAGGATAAATTCTGAGGTTTCACTGTAATGTTACTTTTTATGCTCCTGAATTGAAAAGTTATAATACCCAACAGATGAGGTTTACCACAACACTGCCATAATTAAAAATATTTATCCTGAGTGGTTAATGAAAGCCACACACATTAATAATAGGCCTTTGCTCTTAGATTATAAATTATATTGTTAAATTTAGGGGATCCTATGACACTCCCTTTGAGCCCTAAGATGTCACAGATGCCCTGGCACCTCATTCATTTTCATCAGGACCAATGGGCCTTGCTTCATTGTGTACTTACCTCCAACTGAGCCAATACACTTTGCCTAGCAACATGTAGGCCTGCAGGGGCACGTATTGGACGATGACCTCCAGCAAACATGTCCGTGCGCTTAGATGGACCTTCAGCCAAGTTAAATGCAGGCACTAGCATCTCTATACAGGACATACACAATATTTTTTATTAGCAACTGTTAATTTTCCATTCTCCTCTTGTCCTTTCTGTCTCTATCACCCCTATTCATTCATTCATTGCCACTCGAGTCTCACTCCCTCTCACAAATAACGTTAGTTAATGAGAGGCGCCATGCTCTACAATGCTGAATAATACAGGCCTTCGACCCGGTGTTACCTTTCCTCCCAGCATGCCTGGCCTTTTCACTTCGCTTGCTTTGCCCTATAGGGCAGCTGCATCAGGACAAGACAACCATAGCAAATCCTGAAGAAAGCTCAATCAGATGGGCTGTGAAAGGGGGCCAAGCTGGATTTCCCTTCCAGCCAATCAAACGTTTCAACCCCCAGGCCCCTTAATTCATAAACACGCACTCAATCATACACACACACCCACATATGCACACAGATTCATTGTCACCACCGCTAAGGGTGTGTGTTGCTATTCTCTCGATTCAACCCGCCGCACAGCGGGGATTTTGTATTGGGGTTCGGTGTAATTTGAGGTTGTGGCCCCTTCTGTGGCACATGCCCGCTCAGTCGAGGGCATGATGCTGGCTGAATTGCTCACCACAGGGATTACATGGAGGGACAACGGCATTCCACAGTGTTTCCCATCCATGGCTATTTATGTGTTCAGTGAAGAGACCATTCTGATTCGACCTCTGCGTGAGGCAGAATTCGAGTCAGCAAGATTCACATAATGCAGAAGAAAATATTTAGGTTAAATGGAGTTTTTAACGCTTGTCAGCAAAATGAGGTTCAATGCAATTTGTCTTACCCTAAGGGTTTTTCGCTGTTTTGACTTTTTGCCTGGACAAACTTTACAATGGAACTTTCAAGTAAAGTCTTTAAGTTGCTTAGACATTAGGAATACCACTAAAGTTGAGCTGTACCTTAGGGGTCTTGCTCAAGTGTCCAACAGTGAGAAATTGATGAAGCCAGGATTTCTCAAATTGCATAGCCTTAACCACGGAGCCACTTTTAGTTTCATTTAATATCTTGAGTAAACAATATTAGATTGTTTTAGCCACGAGATAATAACCATATCATTATTTCACAGTCTCTGTATTAGAATAAAACCAGAACGCACAGAACATTTGTAGACAGTATTTAAAAACTGACACCTATCTGAGAAAAAACAGTTATATAATTATAATATGAATATATTATATAATATGTCTTTTACCAACCTGTTGTACCCTCACTTTTACAGATCACACATGCGAGGGAGGGTCTGGAGCCTGACCCAAACGTCACTGGGCACAGACAGAGGTACATACTGGACAGCCCATCATAAACACCTACAACCATCACTTTGTCAAATCCCAACCATGATTAGAACCTAGGCCCACAGACAGTGCCATATCCAGCAATTGACTCTCACCCATGGATCAGCTAGAGGTGCTAAATTACAACCCCGATACGATATTATTCTTGTGACACTTGGTCTGATTCATTATACACAAAACTACCTCACCTTAGGGTTTGTTCAGCAAATAGTGATCTTGTTTTTATGCTAAAATAATTCACTAATGAGGTTCTTGAGTATCTTTAGTATGCACTTTATCCTAATCATGGACATGTCCATTGGAGAGCACCAGGCCCTCAACCATTTACATACACATTCAACATCTACAGGCAGTTTAGAAAATATCTGATCTGATGGGATATTTCGGGAGGTGGGAAGACACCTAAGAGTTCCAATAGTTTATCTTATCCATATAACAAAGGTCTGAAGACAATGGTAATTTGCTGCCACTATAAAGAGGATCTGCTCTCTCGAATGCAAAATATAGTCTTTAGTGGTGCAAATTGACAGCTGCTTATCGTCTATAGGCAGACTAAGAATATTAGTAGTCAGTCACTCCTTCCATCAATGATGGACAATAATGTGGTAGCCCCCAGGCAATGTGGAAGCCCTTTTCAATTTCCTGTTTCATCTTTAGCTACCGTTCACGCTGCCTGAATAAGGTAAAACTCTAAGCTCCTATGTCTTTAATTGAAGGGGTTAAAGAGTACAGTGCTGTCAGACTGTTGTATAATGCATGAATGATTAGTAAAGCCAACATGAAACAAAGACCAATCAAGTAATTCACAGTTTGACAGGAGCAGTCAACTTAACTCTCATGTATCCTGATTTTCAATACTTGTAACAAATTTTAATGGAGTGCCAGGGACACAAGTGAAAATGTAACACAAAACCCCTTACAGCAAAACCTTTGCGCATTGTGATGCAGCAAAACTTCAGAGGCAGCGAAAGTGAAGGCTCTTCAACATCAATGCGTCACCTTTGTGAACGCTTCAGGCCCTGCAATGGCCGGTCGCTCTGGCTGTGAATGGACACCAGTCTATTGTTATGGTATCAGTGCAATAGGGGGCAGGCCAGGCAAGCCCCTCGAAGGGTGCAATACAAGGGCTGCTGCTGGTGACCAGAGCAAAAAGGGCCGGCGAAGGAGGGCCCGCTGCCTTGGCATAGGTCCTCCCATCTCTCTCTATTCCTGCGTGGTTGTATTGTGAGTAGGGGCCTCGAAGGGGCAAGACAAAAGCGCTGCTTGGTTCAGGCTGTTTTTAGGTCTGTGGAAGGCTGTTCGAACTGTGGAGTGCTGCTCTGGTTCCTTCTTTTTTTGTGGGAGTGGGTGGTTGGGGGGCGTCGGCGTGACGGATGGGCTTTGGGTCAGCACTGCTTTTGTGGATGGCAGTGTGCGCCTGAATGAAGGACGTGATGCCTCTCCCTGAGTGGCCCCCAGAAGCTGAGGTTGGGGGTGGGATGGATGCGAGGCGGGGTTCGGAGGGATTTGATTGTGAGCTTGTGAAAGGGCTGCGACACAATGACAGGAGTCTGCATGTTCACCCAAGTTGTGGTGCCAAAACAGAATGTACAACCTTATGCAAAAGTTTGTACACCCTTGGTCAAACTAACTTTTAAAAAGTTGAAAAAATAATGACACAAACATGAACAACAAACTTATAATAATATAATTAAATCAAAATAATTAAACATTTAAGTTTTTGTGTGCTAAGGTTTGGGCATGTTTGTAGCATTCCAGTTCCTATTTTTACCAACTTCTCAGAAGTTATTATATAAGTTATTATATTTAAGTTCAAAGAATGCCCATAAACATTATAACTCTTTAATAAATTTATATTTATAAAGACCTTTTGCCACACAAGTCATCAAAAGTTATTTTTGTTCCATAGCTCAGCTACTACTCTGAGGTAGAAGCACTGCATTACATCTTTGACTGACCGAGTTAGTAATAGCACTAACTAGATAAAATAGTATCTAGTAACTTTTTAGCCCTGTAGCTTGCAAAATCAAGCTTCATATTTGTTTGAGTAACTGTACTCACATCTAAGTATTGTATTAAGCATAATCTGTTGTTTATATTAAAAATTTATTCCTGGATATAAAAAACAATAATAACACAGACTATGGTATTGCTAGTTATATGATTATGCGTTCTGAAAAAGGGTTAAGTATTTGTGTGTGTGTGTGTGTGTGTGTGTGTGTGTGTGTGTGTGCTAAAGAAAGCTTGAAGTGTTTTATGCAGTTTTTTCATTTTGTTATACTGCAGTTTACTGGAATTGTTATTATGAAACATATTACTCTACACCAGTATCAGTATTTAACTGGCATATTACATAGTTCAATATTTTGACATATTACATCTGAATTGAATGCTACAGCTAATTTATTTTCATGGTTCTTTTAAAAAAACAGCCATTGTTGAAATTGGTGAATATGACAATTATAGCAACGTACACTGCAGTATTATAGCGAGTATACTGGTTACCAGTATGGGAAATGGAAAATATATATATTCACCCAAATATGGTCATCAGTTTAGTCGCAACATACGCTGGCATTTTAACAGGTTGGCAGAGACACAATATCATACAAACATACAACCACAAGATTAAAACACGTGGAACAACTGGAACTACGGTATTACTCTGTAGTTTGTAATTAAACTAACTAATGCAAAATGTTTATTTTCCGTGATTTCCCCTGCCCAGTTTAAACCAGCAACACACCAGGATCTGTAAACATAAACCAGCTTATACCTGAAACTTTCTGCTGGTTTCAGTTGTGTTTTCTTAGCATGGAAGACCAGATATAGAATGCCTGGAAAATGTTGTCTATTATCTCTAGAATTCCACAGACTTTTATGTACATTTTAAAATACATTTTAAATTTAAAGTTTTGAGGGGACACCCAACTGTACTGCTCACATAAATTAGGGAATACGTCGAAATAATACATCCCATAATAAAATATCCCCTAATTTTTGTAAGCAGTGTATATGTGAAGTAAGACCTCCTTTCCTGGGATATCAATGTTTAGCAGAGATATGGACATGCAATAATGTGATAACATTTGTTTGAATGCATAGATAAAGGAACGTTCGGGGATGAATAAGATAAGCTCCCCATTGCTTAATAAAGAAGCGCTTTTCGCTCTTGTCCCCAGTGCAGAAGTCAACAGGACAACACACTGGCATGCATACTAATAATGAATCCACATCCCTGGGGCCCATCACTTTTGTTCTGGGAGCCTGGCCACCATTCAAGCCTCAGAGGATGTCTCTCTTTGCTGGGAAATGAAAGCGTCAGTAGGCCTGCATCCCTGTAGCCATGACAGTCAGCAGTGCAGGCTGATGTGAGTTTGACGGGTGGACATTAGCATTTCTCTCATGTTCTCTTTTGTGTAGCGCTGAAGGGAAGGTATGTTTGCCATTTGCAGGAGTGAAAGTGTGGCACGCATTGACTGTCCCTCTGCAAGGGTCGTTGCCCATCACAATGACTCCTGACCGGGCTCGTTGGATTGCACCGCAGAGGCCGGAATGAAGCTACATGTTTGGTCAATTGATGAGGATGGCATGCTTCTTATTTGTGGATCCAGGGGGGGGGCAAACAGGTTTGATCCTTTGTCAAGTAAACAATTTAAGGCATAGCAAAACACTGCTTTCAAGCACACTGTAAGGCAATGTCTGGCTGCTTATCTGCTTCTGGTTTACTTAGGATAAAGGTATAAAATGATTGTAATTCTTATATGGTGATGTGTATATGACATTTACTGGTTGACAGCACCTTGATATCAACAGGTTACAGATGTAAATGGAGCAATGATACCAAAAATCTAATATCTAGTTGTATTTTCTTGTTTAAAATGCTGTGCACTTAGTCACTAACATCACCAATATTGCCCATATTCCCATATAAGATGAAACTCAACCCATAGAATAATGTGCAAATTAAACAAACCTATATTGCTGAATTATTTATTTGTGAATTACCTAAGACATCCATAGAGACTGAAGAGCAAGTTGCAAATGGCTGAAAAATTCAACCAATCACTTGTTGAATTTGTTATACAGCATGCGATTTGTAATGAGTTGAAAATGGGTGTGAATGGGTTCATGTTATATTTACGTTATTAGCAGACTTATCCAGAGGGACTTACAATTAATACAGACTTACAGTCTAAGCAGTTGTGGGTTAAGGGTCTTGCCCAGGGACCCAACAGTGGCAAAGTTGGGATTTGAGCCCTGGATCTTCTGTTCCACAGTCCAGTACCTTAACCACTAGGCCACTACAATCCCATATTGGCTCACCACTGACAAGGCAACAGGATATCCCGTCCACTTTATCCCTCATTTTACATATACAGTTAGCCATTTAGCAGACACCCTTATCCAGTTTTTACAAGCACCTGTGATAAAGACAAGGGTTCAAGGGCCCAAATGTGGCACTTTTGCTCAGGCTTGAATCTAGTAACTCTACTTTCAATGTTCATTAAATTAACTTCTGCATCATTTTGGGCCAGAAGTTGGGAATATATTGTTTATAAAATGCCGGAAGTGTAGAAATGCCACAGTATGTAAAGCAGAGGGCCAAACTTAAGCTAGACACCAAAACTATCACTGTTACACAACATTATTTATTTTTGCGGATTAATCATTAACACAATAAAACAATATCATCTATTTTTGCAGATAAACCATTTACACAAAAAGTCTTTTTGGTTATTTGTAGTGGAATGTACTAGGTTATTGAGCAGAATGTTCACCACCAAGAAAATAGGCCTTTAAGCAAGGCTTGGACTGTACCATGTAACAGTAACACATTAGCAGAATTTAGACAATCCCATGCAGGGTGACTAAAAACAGAATTTCAAGGTATAAACCAAGTAACTATGGTTTTGTTAACGAGCCTAACTATAAATACTGTAAATGTAAATGTAACTGTGACAGAGTGAGGATGTGAACCCTCAGAATTCTGACCTACTATCCAGTCACACAAGTGTTGTATAAAATAAATCTGTTTGGGAGCACGTAGGCTTGCTGAGGCTTGATTGACGCACAATTGGCATTTCTTTCTTGTTGTCCTTTGCGAGTCACGGAAGGGAAGGTATGTTTGCTGTTTGGAGCAGTGAAAGTGTGGCTCGCATTGACGCTCCCTCTGCAGGGGGTGTTACCCATCACAATGACTCCTGGCTGAGCTTATAGACTCACTAAGCATTGTTTTCAGGTTTAAGATAGTGAAATATTTGTGTCAGATTAGGCCCAAGGGAGTTTTATGTATAGGGAAGTAAATGGTGAATTACAGATTTCCACTTCCCCTTGTGCAGACATTCCTGAGTGCAAGGTGCAGGGCAGGTGATGGAAAAGCCTGGAGGTTTAGAGCCTGGAGAGCTTGGTAAACATGCTTTGTATGCCCTATAGATACATATTTGTTTAAAGTTTTGGTCTGGAGTGCATTACTAATGTGTATTGTGTTAAATAAGGACTACAGGTGATTTGAATATTTGATAACAGACAGAATACACTGCTACGGTATAGTTCTACAGGGTGAGTCAAAAGTCATGACATCCTTTTATTTCAGACGAAATTTGAAAATGACAACTAAACATTCAGTACATTAACATTTAAGTAATGGAGGAGGGGGCCTATCTTTTGGGCTATGTCTTGAACATGGCCATCATCTTGAAAGCCACCAAATTCATACACCTCTGTTGCATCCCTCATAGGACAATTAAAAGAAACCGGTACTGTGAGCGACAAGCCACGTAGTGTTCATCTGGAGACCGTCAAAAAAACCTTATCAATGGTTTTGGCAGCCTATGTGAACACAATAAATTGGCGTCCCGTCTAGGGTTGTTCTCGCTCTTGCGCCCAGAGTTCCTGGATGGGCGTTGGCTGGCCTGTGACACCGTGTGGATTAAACATAACGTAATGAATTAAGGTCTGGTTTTAACACACCCTGTGTCCAGTGACTTTTGACTCACCCTGTATATTGCTATTATCATTGTCAATATCTGATTTAATTTAGCCTTTTTCACGGATAGGAATCATCTGCAGTCTAGGACCATTTAGAGATCTGTACAAAGCCAAGATAAAGATGTTAGCAGCAAAAATCGGTGACACCTCCCACCCTGATAATTATCGTTAAAAAAAAGTGACCATCAAAAAATCAACTGATATCAAAAATTCAGCTTCTTTCAAAAGACTTTCTGTTCTTAACCAGGCTTCCTTGTCAAACTGTAGTAATCACTATAGACAAATAGTTTGCTTTGCTTTCTGCATAACATTGTCATTCATATAATTGTTCATGATAGGGCATGTTTATATTACACTATGGGGTGCAAATGTCCCCACAAGGATAAAAAGATCTGACATTTTTCTAACTTGTGGGAACATTTTGCTGGCCTCCATAGGGAAAACTGCTTTTTTTTTACACATAAAATACTAATTTATAAAAATAAAACAAAATACAAAAAATATATCCTTCAGGTTACTGAGGTTAGGGTTATGATTGGGTCTAGATGCAGCATTAATTAGCTATTGCAATCATTATGGCAGTGTGTGTGTGTGTGTGTGTGTGTGTGTGTGTGTGTGTATACATTATCAGATTATTCAGACAAGTTATAAAAGTAGATAATCTATTACATTTGGTCATTTATTAAATGATAACAATGATCCAATTTGATAAATCTATGAAAAATGTATTTTGCTGTGAAAAAACACCAAGATAAAATCCTAATACCCATACTGTACATGACCAATACATTATTCTAATTTAAGTCAGTGGACTTTCTGTACCTGTTTACTATTCAACTCAGGCGTTGTCTACTGACCCAGGTGTTTTCACTGACAGTAACTGAAGAAAGTCAATATTTTTAGCAGGTGGTGCTTTACAGTTTTAGGAGCTCACTGGATCTCCTTGGAGCACATTCTGCCTACTGAAAGCCACCTAAACAGCTGGAAGTTTGTTTCTCATCTTTAGATTAAGGAAATCTGCTTGCAGGTGCATTGGTCTAATATGCTAGCCCAATGCAAGGACCCAGGTTTAAATCTGGGGGATCTTCCACTAGTGCTGCAACACTGACCTCTGCTGGCTCCGTGATGGACTGGAATCGTGTACAGGGCAGACCTGTGGGGGGAGATGAATAGTTTTTAAGCAGGGTTTAAAATAAAAACAACTGAAACAGAAAACTAAAAGTCTGAAGGTTTCTCAAATCTGGATTGTGCTGTTATGTTGCAGATTTTAATTTATTTAAAGTTTTGTAGATTACTGCTGGAGAAATTAAATATATGTTGGAAAAGTCTACAAAAGTATTTCTTAAAATATAGACTCTACAGTAAAATTGCCAATCTCTGTTAATTAATTTGCTACACAATTCCACTGCTTTATGTGACATGTTATGTATTTAAGTGTACACTCGCTGGTCGCTTTATTAGGTACATTTTTCCATTACCGGGTTGGATGCCCCTTTGCCTTCATTCAGCAAGGTACGATAACTTAAAACGGTGGTCCTTATTACCATGACAGAACTAAGCAGTTGCTGCAGATTTGTCAGCTGTACATCAATGCTCCACAACGGTGTAGAAAGCTGTACAAACGTGCTCTATTGAATTAAGACTATGAGATTGAGGTGATTGTGGACTGTGTGTGATTTTAGCTTTGTGACATGGCACGTAGAATATGGTGAATGAAGTGTTAGGGTTAGGGTTAGTGAATGAAGTGGTCTGTGAATGTATATTTTTTAGCTTCCATGGCTTAATTAATCATATTATTAAGTTAACACAAATTCTTGGTAGTGTCTAGGTTCACAAATGTCACTGGCACATCATCTTCTGCTCCAGACGTTGACTGTCCCAGCAGGCCTAAACCAACCACACACACACACACACACACACACACACACACACACACACACACACACACACACACACACACACACACACAC
>JAVSBV010000093.1:4112464-4122585 GCA_033117975.1 Parotocinclus spilosoma
TACCTCTTGGTAAGAGATATTTGACTGCTATACAGGCCTCTACAATGCACTGTCATTAAATGTTTATTGTTCTGAAAGAAGCAGGATGTTTTCTTTAATGAAATGCCTTCCTTAAAGTCTGTTTTGACCTATCTGTTAGGAGCAAACAGGCTTTGGATGGCCCAGACAGACCACTAGTAGAGCGTATAATTTGTTCCACTGACAAGCATTTTCAGGTATTTAGCAGAAATTACATGTCCTGCCATTGACATTTAGTGGGCATGGTCCTTCGCATGTGTTGCCTGTGTCGCAGGGCATTTTTCAGTGGGCTAGTGCTCACCCAGACCAAGCAAGGGTCCATTTGGGACACCAGCTTCAGCAACCTACGAGTGTAGAGGATCTATTGGACCAGCTGTGATATATGTGTATATCATATGAAATCTGTTTGCCTCCTATACCTAACCATATGTCATCTTATACATTAGGCTAGAGGCAACCTAACTAGAGCCTTCTTTGAATTGTACAGTTTTCACCACGTCATTCTTACATTCACACAGATAAGGTTTTATTCAATCTCAACAACTCCATCTTGGTATATTGTCTTTTTGTCAGTGATTATGTCTCTTTTCCTCTGCAGTGCCAACAGGATGGAGAAGCATACTGAAGTTCGAATAAACGAATGTGAGCTTGATGCCCCCGTTCCCTCAACTGAGACAGCATGTGGAGGCCTCTGTAACAAAGTCATGAAGAACCTGCTTCTAACACTTACAGTACTGGGTGAGCTATCTATGTAATTTTGTTTGTGTTATTTAGAGCTAGCCTGTCATGTACTTTATTAAAATTGTTGTAAAACCAAGGATACTTATATTTAGAAGATACTTTGGAGAAGTGGTGAGATAACTAAAAAAGGTAACATCTTACATGTTACCTTACTTCCAAGTTACTTTGGACACATTTGAATTACAAATTCAAAGTGTTGTTTGTCTGGAGTTTTTAAAGTTTTCCCAAGACAGAAGTTTCAGAAAGCTTTGTTTCAACTATCAATATGTGCATTTAAAGTAAACAGGTACTAAACAGCTACTATATAGTTTACAAAATTCTTTTGTAAATGCTTTAAGAATAATTTATATTTTTCCTCCAGAACATGAGCTAAGCAATAATGATCAAATAATCAGTAAATGCAAAATCATTACAAGGACTATAATGTGTGGTATTTCTTTTTTGTAATTATAAAACTGTAGTACATTATTTATTAAACAGTTGAACCTGAAGAAAACTGAAATGCCATGTTACACATTAAGTGGTTGTTATTTACATAAACCCTGTCATGCCAGTGGACAAAGTGCAGATATGGTGAATATATATGAAGGACAAAAAAAATCTCACCTTGAGTTTTTTAAGATGGTAGTAACTTTAGAATCATGCAGATGGCGTTGCAGGAGGATACCAAGGCTATAAATAAAGGTATTCATAGATTGAGAAGAGGTGGTACAGTGCAGTGAATGTCTTGTTAGATATGTGAAAAATGCAAAGCAGAGGCTTATGATTGGCAAAAATGAGTGGTTACATTTGGAAATGCCAAATGCCATAGTGTAAAGGAGGTAGCTTAATTTAAAGGTGTATTGAAGGGTACGGTCATAAGGGTCACCCAGCAGTGTCAACAATTTCAGTTAACTGGAAAATCTTTTCAGAATTGTAACCTCTGGTGCTGAAGTCATCCTAGGTGGATGTGTTAGTTAGTAGTCAAGCCATTACATACATTACATACTACAAATGAATCAGAAATTGCATTGGGATTCATTCATTTGTGTATTTTCTTATCACTTAATCCTTGGACATGTTGCAGAAAAGCTGGTGCCTGGTTTGTGACATAGGGTGCAAGGCAGGAACAACACTGGAAAGGGTGTCAATTTATCACAGTCACATACTCATTTACAGGCACCTACACACTAAAACACACAATAACACACTAAGCGCACTTTACACTTGCAAGCAAATTCCTCCACTTAAGCTAAACAGAAGTCTAAAATTCCTTCCAGACTGATGTGCAAGACTGATCAACACTTACACTAAATACTGTATATATTACTGATTCTTCTGATTTATACGGGGGTCACAGGACAAAGTTTACATACTTTTGCCACTCACAGATATGTACAATTAGTTTATTTTCCTCAGTAAGTAAACAACGAAGTATAATATTTTGGTTTATTTTGTTAAATTTCAATTTCTATTGGTAAAACTTGCCTGAAAATGTTTTAGGCCACATTTATGTTGAAAAATAGAAAATTAGAAACAATCTTGGACAGTTGCACCACGTGACAATTTTGGATTAAATTAATTTTATTTTAATGAAATCTTATTTTAAATGTAAGCAATGTACTTGAATGAATTATAGAACAATGCATATACCTGCCTCATAAACAGTTAATTTGTGCGAATGTCTTCAGCTGTCTTTCTGACGATGTCTGATATTTTGTGTTGTCCAGGTGTGATTGTTGGATCCGTTGCTGGCATCCTGCTGCGTTATGCATCTCCACTACCCCCTGATGTCATCATGCTCATCTCTTTTCCTGGCGATATTCTCATGAGAATGCTGAAAATGGTGATTCTGCCACTGATCATCTCCAGTTTAATTACAGGTATTGATAATTCACTCGATGAGTCAGAAGTCAGAGTCTTGCAATTATAATTTAAATATTTCACATGTCATATTATTATGTAATCAGGTCTGGCGGGCTTAGATGCCAAATCCAGTGGTCGCCTCGGCACCAGAGCCATGGTGTACTACATGTCCACCACCATCATCGCTGCTGTACTTGGGGTTGTCTTGGTGCTGGCCATCCACCCTGGCAACCCCAAGCTCAGAGCAAACTTGGGTGAGGGCAAGAAGAATGATGAGGTGTCCAGTTTGGATGCCTTCCTTGACCTTATCAGGAACCTTTTCCCAGAGAATCTGGTACAAGCTTGCTTCCAACAGGTGGGAGTCCATCCGGTGCAAAATATTAATGAAGGAAAAATATTATTGTTATGTTGTGTAGTTATAATTTCTTTTATTGTTGTCATATGCTTTTTGCAGATCCAGACTGTTACAAATAAGATTGAAGTAGCTCCGCCTTCTCATCCAAATCGATTTACTCGCAATTCCACCAAGGGCGCAAAATATGTTATCAAGAAATCTCTTCAATTCAAGAGTGGCATGAACGTGTTAGGTACGATGATAATCCTTCTTTCTTTGTAGGCTATTGTGTCAAGGGACTGTCAAATTCGGGATTTTGATAAAAGTCAGGAGATGTTTTGTAACTTGTAAACCACTTGATATGCTGGTATTTGAACTTATTGTCATCCTTATCATAATAAACACATTATGTCTAAAGTAGTAGGATAGTTTTGGTGCAGTAGGATCAGGATCATATAGTTGAGAGTCCTAGTGCTGCAAGACTGCAACTGTTGGACCCTTAATTTTCACTTGTAGCCTGCAAGTTTGGATCCATTGGAAGTAACTCTGTTTAAAGGCAGCTCATTCATGTTGTAATGCCTGTTCTCACCAATTTATCATTTATGGGACCAACTTGTGTAGAAGACTTACAGGCACAGCTATCATAGAGGCATGTCTAGCAGCCACTGTTCTCTCACCAAAAGAGACACTACTCAAAAGTAGCCTCTTAGAGAGGTTTTAGAGGGCAGTGGACTATGCATTTTATGCCCTCTTGTGGCAGGCCAGTGTCTAATCAGACCACACCTGCAATCATTTACATATCTGCCTGTGACATAACTGCATGTTGAGTTTTCAGCAATCTGGGTGCTTTATGAATATATAGATGAATATCAGACCACATTCTACAAGTAACAATACAATTCTTAACTTTATTTTCTGTTAGACTATTTACTTAAGGTCCACCAAGCAGGGGCTTGCAGATGTACTTCTAAAACTCTGTACAGGTTAGCCTGTCTAACCTATTGTTTGGTTTAGTAACAGAGATTATGACAAATGCCTGAACAGTATTTTTGGAATAACAGGGAGTTAAGATAGCATAACAGACATGGTGTGAATGGCTTTGTTTGTGAAGATCAGGTAAATTTCTATTTATAGTCTGTGCATAATCACCGTTTATGGTTTAAGATCATTACGTGAGGTGCAGATGAACATTATTCCTTATTTTTTTTCCAGGGCTCATCGGTTTCTTTGTGGCTTTTGGAATCTACATGGGAAAGATGGGTGAGAAAGCCAAGCTGATGATGGACTTCTTCAATGTCCTTAATGAAATTGTCATGAAGATTGTCGGCACAATTATGTGGTCAGTGTTTAGGATCACTTGTCTTCCTTGGTAAAGCAGTTGGTTAGAAGTGATTTCAGCTAAACTTTAACAATATCTTCCCACATTTGGGATTATGTCATAGTTTGACACATACTTTTAATATCTCTGAAATGAATACAGTAGTTCCTCCTAAAAACTTGAGTGACACATCAGCGTATAAAACACAAAATGTAGCAGTATGCATTCTATATCCCTTAAGTGGAGCTGTAGATAGTTGAGTTTGCCAATACAAAGCTGTTTTACACAGTAACACATCTTGTTATTTTATATTTGTAAATTGTAAAGTAAATATTGTAAATAAATTATAACGCCTATTCAATCATGTTCCTAAGTGCCAATTTACGGGTGACTATCAGGTTTTATCCTTTGATAGGTTGACACTTTGACAAACAAAGCCATGTCAAGGCAGTTCAAACAAAAAGCCATTAAAAAAGTTCAGTAAGTGGCAAGTAAATTTAGCAGTTTTATTTACATATTTAGCAGATTGTGCTTTAGACATCCAGAGGCATATGGGCTTCAGTGAATGTGTATTAGTTCAGTGTCAATACTTCAGTGTAGAGATGGTACACAGGTTTTAGTTTAATCAATGATCAGGATATAATTTGATGATAATAATTAATTATATACACTTTGGTAAACACTTAATTTGTCTAGTTTTATGAAATTGAAGAGGAAGCTGTCCATGTTGCCATAAAGCAATAACCTCTGGTGGGCACGCTAAACTTAATTTTATAGATATGCTAATAATGCCATACTTTATTATGTAACATTCAATATAAGATCAGCCATCAATGCATCCTTTCTGTTGTAGGTATTCCCCTGCAGGCATTGCATGCTTGATCTGTGGAAAGATCATCTCTATTAATGATCTGGAGGTGGTGGCCAGGCAACTGGGGATGTATATGATCACGGTTATTGTGGGACTCATAATCCATGGTGGCATCTTTCTCCCGCTGATATATTTCATCGTAGTTCGGAAAAACCCATTCAAATTTTTCCTGGGGGTTTTTCAGGCTTGGGTCACTGCATTAGGAACAGCATCTAGGTAAATATCAATACATTAACAATATTCAAATGTTTCAGTCTACAATCTAAATCTAAAACATGTAAAACAATCGTAATCTAAAACATGTCTGTCTTAGTGCTGGTACACTGCCTGTTACCTTTCGTTGCCTGGAGCAAAACCTGGGCATCGACAAGAGGGTTACCAGATTTGTGCTTCCTGTTGGTGCAACCATCAACATGGATGGCACAGCACTGTATGAGGCAGTAGCAGCCATCTTCATCGCACAGATGAATGGAATTAAACTCGATCCTGGTCAGATTGTTACAGTCAGGTAGGTATAAGATTATAAAGAAATAATACATAAATAGTAAAAGCATCATCTACTGTAGTATTATGGGCCACAATGGGATTCTATGATTTCTGTGAATGGTGTCAGACTGAATCTGATTCTAAATTCACATCTCACTATATTCACATACATCATTATAAATTAAAATTAAAATGATCATATTATTTAAAAACAGTTAGTTATTCTTATTGAAAATAGAAAATAACTTAAGTGATTACTTATTCTGTGGTCGTATATCTCAGCCTGTCATACTCTGACAGAATCACTGTACCTGTATTTTACACATGGCTAATGCCAGTGATAAGATTTACATTTACATTTACAGCATTTAGCAGACGCCCTTATCCAGAGTGACTTACAATTTATACAGTCTTACAATTCAAGCGATGGTGGGTTAAAGGCCTTGCTCAGGGACCCAACTGTGGCTTGCCAAAGGTGGAATGTGAACCAGTCCAGTCCAAGTCTTAACCGCTAGGCTACCACAGCACTGGACATGTTAGTGCTAAAAAAACATTATTCTTATCCAATATGCCTATTTTTTTCTATTATTTGTATAATGCTCAATACCCATTTTCTGCCTGCAACCTATAAGAGTTAGTTTACTAGTAGTTAGGCCAAGGCGATATGTACTAGCATTACCTACCATAAAACACTGATACATTTAAGAGCAAGATATAAAAGTGTTTTTATTACTACTGTAGATATATTTCATAATAGCAGACCGCTACCTGGAAATATGCATTAGCTTTGATTTGTAACAGTTTCGAATAGACACATATGAAAGTCTTATGAAATTCTAAGCAATTTAATGGCGGATGATTTATTGAATGGTAGCCAAAAATGTTGTTGTATTTTACTTGGATAAGTTTTAGCATCGAGGGCGGTCAGATAGCCGGTGTACAGTCAGCAAGCTAACTGGTATTAAATTGTAATGTGTTCATGTGATTAATGATTAGTTATCATTATATATCACTGTATTCTTATTGGTTTATTTGATAGTATTCAAATGTGTCAAAATATAGACTATTAGCAAAGAGCTGGATAGCAGGCAGACAGTTAGTAACTGATAATAAACTTACTTTAAATCATAAAAGTCTTAATTTGCTTTAATATCTTGTCAGTGTTCTAAATATCAAATTTTGCTTTATATAATTCTTAGCAATCTTTTTAAAAAGTAGCTGCATAGTCCAAATATACCACATTAACTGTGTAGGTAATGTTAGCACAGTGACTAATATGACCAGCAAAATAGCAGGACTCACAGTACAGAATAGCAGTACACATTTTGTGTACTTAATATTAGCAAATTAGCATGTGTTGCTTTCATGGGTTTCATTGTGGTGTCCATTTTATACCCAGCTACTTACAGTGAGAATACAGTACACTCAGATTGAGACAGATTGATGTGAAATATTATGTGTTATTTTTGGAAAAGCCTGACTGCAACTCTAGCTAGTGTGGGTGCTGCCAGTATTCCCAGCGCTGGCTTGGTCACCATGCTGCTCATCCTTACAGCTGTAGGATTGCCTACCCAAGATATCAGCTTACTGGTGGCAGTTGACTGGCTACTGTGAGTAATTCTGAATGATGTTTAATCATATTTAAATATTCAGATTGTTAGTGGGTAACTATTTGCGTGTTGTACACATGTTTGTTTCTCTGCCCAAACCAACAGGGATCGATTCAGAACATCGGTTAATGTGATTGGAGATTCATATGGGGCGGGTATCGTGTACCACCTTACCAAAGATGAGCTGGACATGTATGATGCCCAGCAGAGGCCGGATGACTTTGAGATGACCAAGTCGCAATCCTTCTATGAGAATAACACCAACAACGGTGTATATGCATCGTACAACTCTTGTCCACAAATGCTAATAGATGATTGCAAGGTACACAACAATCTCACAGATATAGAAACGTGCATGTAACACTAGTGATTAAGAATACAAGTGTTTTTGTACTTGTTTTATATTTATATTTGACGAGACAAATCATTTTTATTTCTTTGACTGCTACTCGCACTTTTGGGTAACATTGTAACATGTCAATGAGGACTGGCTGGATGTAGTTAGCCAAATTTAGGACCACACACCCAATGCAAACAGACACATTGTGGCAAAGTAAATATAGACATTGAAAAATCACCAATTACTCCTAGTTTGTACTGCACATTGCGGTCCAACGTTAGCAGATTCAGATTTCCTTTGATTTGTAGAACAAATCAGTTACAATAACACTGTAAGACCTTTTTTTGCTCCAAACTGCTGCCTGTGTATTATATTAAAAAACACATTTGAGCGTGCCTTTGTAAAACAGTTAGCTGTACATCAATTGCTTTCAGATCACCATGGCCCCAAATGGCTCCCCTGCTGAGTTTTCTCTTCTTGAGGAGGAACCTTGGAAACACGATTAATGCAACAAAGATCCAGCTTCACCTTGCCCCAAGTTCCACAAGTTCACTGTTCTATGTGAAAACAATTGTTTGCAGACTTCACACTTGCAGTGTAACCACAGAGACACACAGTGGTATGTCTGTTGCAACTCTCTACCTATGCCAGATAAAGTAGCTTGGTGCGTTGGTTAAGGACTGCTAGTACACCGAGGGTTGTGAATTCAAATGATGGTGGGCAACAGGAGGAAGTATGAGGTGTACCAGTGCTGTGCTGTCTTACCAAACTGGGCAGCTGTGCAATGCTTTAACACCTGACAACTCGCGATTGGGTGCTTGTGGACCCCTATATGTTTATGCTTGGGCATTTGTGCAGGACTGTTACATCTTAATTTCTTATGACTGAATGAAAGAGAAAGGCCTATAAACCTTGCAGCTGGGTCCATGCTAACTTACCTGTAATGGGTTGGGCCCTTTGGCAATTTCTGTAATCTTTATATGCTTATAGCTGAGTGCTACTACTAAAGAATTAAACCCTTTATGATATTTCAACAATGACTAACTATCATTTAAGCTTATAACACAGTGTTCTGTATAGTTCAATATGCATGCTTTTAGATCAGTAATACAAAATATAGAAATTTAGGTTCAAGTACAACAAGCACCCATTGCTTGTTGAATGAATTAACCTTACTGCACAGGACTGTACAAAAGGACAGGGCAACCACTAATTATTCATAGATTATCCTTTCAGCAAGATGAATAACCCTTAACTGGGTCAATTGTACAAGGATTGCAACTCCTATTTGCTCACTATTGTACTCTTAAACAAGGTAAGCCATGAAACCCTTAGCAACAGAAAACTGAGACAAACAGGAAGTTCAGTAACCCCTGGCTGCTTACTACTGGCCAATGTGCAATGTCATCAATGTCCTCCTGAACAAAGTAACCCATAAAACTCTTGGCTGCATGGCTCACACAGTGACTTACAATTGACCTGTCGATTGCTAACAGTGGGAGCCTGGCAGATCTGGGATTTAACTCATAACCTTCAAATTGGTAGTCCAAAACACCTTAAACACTGATTTTAACCACCCGTCCAAGAAACACTTACCTAGGCTGTTGTTAGTGGCCAATGAGGGGAGTTTCAGCTTGCCCCCAGTGACTTGGCTCAGGTGGATTAACCCTTGGTGGCAGCACTTACATTCAGCCACTTAGCATGAAATGTTCCCAACCCCCAGGGCTGATTTTTGTCTCTAATGCTCACTATGACTATAAAGATACTACTCAGACAATCCTGAAAGCTGATAAGTGCTTTCTTTTGTAAGGGGATCGCTTATTTGGAGTCACCAAATGCTAACAAATATGAACAAATCATGTAATACGGGATATGCTGTGTGTTTGCAGAATGTTGTAGACAGACGTCATGTTTGTATAACATGTTCTTTCTATATTGTTTGTATATGTACATTGACTTTATAACAACCATGCCTTGAAACTGGAAAGAATAGCATTAATTTTGACTTTTGAATTAGTCATAGGTTGTTAAAAAAGCACAGTAGAAATGATGTTAATTATAAATGGACTGAAGATAATGACCCTGTATTATATGAATGGACTATCTTTTGTGCGTTTTCTTATTTTATTAAAGTGCCTCCTTGCACTTTGTGTACATATCAGTGTGTATAATGACTAGATAATCGTATACAATACCTATAAATATAATGATACCAAGTCAAAATCCTTACATTGTACCACATTTTTTTGTAGAATTAAATCAAACTTTTCCAACTGTGTTTACACACTAGAACCCTTAACATCAAAGTCAGATTGATTTATATTTCACTTTTAACTTAAATCATCTAAGCCCAGAAGGCTCAATTAAGCAAGGCTAGGGCACAGTAGAAAAGAAATGCTCCCTAAATCTGATGAGGAAGAAACCACTGGAGGACCAAGACTCAAAGAGGGACCCACATTCTTGTGCTAGCCTAGATGTTATTTGTAAGAATTAAAGTAATATTCACATTTCCAAGAATAAATAGACAGACAGAAGTTAAGTTAATAAAAAATAGAGAA
>JAVSBV010000093.1:4122685-4133743 GCA_033117975.1 Parotocinclus spilosoma
ATCTAACTTAGTTACTTTTAAACTCAAGTAATCAGTAAAGTAACTAAGTTACTTTTTAAAGGAATAATCAGTAATCAAATTACTTTTTTGCAGTAACTATACCATCACTGGTAGTGAGCGTGCAATGTGGAAAGCACTGAATATCAAAATCTTATGTCAAATATAGAACTGTTCAAACGATATTTCCAAGCTAAGCTAATAGGCAAAAAAGGCAGCTAGCATAGCTAAAACAGGAAGTAGGAGTTGATTGGTACTGGTTGGTCACAAGAGTGTGTTACCTCATCATGGCAATCCTCTTTAACATCATCAAATTCTTAGTTAATATAATTGTCCATGAGTTTTGCAAAGCTCATGCACAACTATATCACACTACTCCAAGAAGTTCTGGGATATCCTAAAGGGTTTTCCAAATAGAACTCAATCTGCCATGAAAGAAAGGAATGTGTGTCACAAATTAGGAAAAATTCAGTAATGGGCCAATATACACTGCTCACAAAAATTAAATATCCAATAATGAAGTATACCCTATTTTTTAGCACTGTATCTGCAATATAAATGGAACCTGAGACAGGATGGTGGCACAGCATGTAGGGATGAAGGTTTGATCCTTGAGTCTGAGATGTTAATGCCTGTCTAAATGTATGGACTAAAATTTATACTAAATTACAAACAGGATGTTTTGTTGATGTCCTTTATAAGATGTGAGTTCCCCCCAGGTGTGGGGTGGACTAGTGCCCTGTCCAGGGCATATTCCTATTTTGCACCACAACCCTAATCTGGACAAAGTATCACAAAATTACAGTAATGTGTAAAACCACTACACAACTTCTGTAAAGCTCTACTGTCCAAAGTCTGATCTCTGTCACCCCATATTGAGATTGGTTTCCTCTGATTTCTCTGACTTCCCTTCCAGCGCATCCCTGGCACACACATCTCCTAAAAACATATTAGACGGAGGACTGGCTAACTATTTCATGGGTATGCTCTGGATTCTTTAAAACCCAGATCATGGAAAGTGGTTAAAAGCAGAGATGTGCAGTCAGGAGACTATTTCATTAAATATATATATAATTAAATGTAAAATCATATTTTAAACAAAGCTTTTGTCTCTGATCTGTGTTCTAAATGAACATTTTCTATGTTTCTGGTTGCTTTTCTTGTTAAAATAGCCGATTTGCAAGGTCGAAATTCACAGCAAGTCACAATGAAAGTTTTGCCTTCCACAATAAAAACTGGGCCAAAAAAAAAGTTTGTGCACTGGTGAATATCACCAATACGCTATTCGTAGACTGATTATTTGCATATTCCATTCCATATTATTATCATATTCCATATTTATTTCACATATGTGTTAAAGATAGTTAGGCTTTTTGCTATTAATTAAATGGCAAAGAAAAAAGTACCACAAGATGCAGCCACTACCTCTGCTGTAAAAATTAGGGTGTGTGAGAGTTCAAGCGCTGCTGATGCTCCCATTGTTGAACAAGTGAGCATGTGGCTTTTTCGTTGACATCAAGAGCCATCACTGGCACAAATGGGAGTCAGAGCCTTTCAAAAAAATAAACAGGTTCTTTCTTTGTAAATCCTACATCTTTCCATCAAGTGATAATGAAAATCAGAGTTAGACTATATACACAGACCGAAGCAAAATACAACACAACATAATGAAATAAAAAGGCACTCAGAAAGGCTGTGTGCATTAAGTATACAATATTAAATAGGAAAAAAAACATTGCCTAATCAAACCTAATTATTGAAAATGTAATAGCTTAAACGTTTTCAACTATTTAGATGTACTAGTAGTATTGAAATATGCCTTGCGGTGTTAACCTGTCTCTGTTTGTAAAGTGCCTCACTCACTATTGAGCTCACAGCCCTCGTCTCATCTTGTCTCGTCTCGTCTCATCTCGACACTGGTCTAAACCAATGATTTTCTGCAGTCTGTTACCAAGATAAGTTATCTATTATGGACATGATATGATGGCAGGATGATGAATAAAAAATGATTATTGGTGGTGTCATATCTTCACCCTAGTATGTGCTTATAAGGGGAAGGTCAAAAAACCTCTATATTTATATCTGGAAAACCCCCTTATCTAGAACAAGGTACAATGACCAACAATCCATGACCATAACTACTGCATGAACACTGATTCTTAGGCTGGCTTATGGTACCTTCCATGTAGCTAGTGCAAAAACTGAATCTTGGCTCTGCTCCCTGTCCCCGGTCTCACCTTAAGAAATAAGTGATTTGTCTATGGTTGTTGTCGCACCAGGACTTTTAAATGGTTCCCCATGAGACATTAGGCTTCCCAACTCTCACTGTCTTAATAGCAAGCTTCAATTGAATCTTTATTGAACAACACTCCGCAGCTGTTCATCTGTTAAACTGCAGACTTAGATCTACAGTATAAATACTTTTCTATACCTTATTAATACTTCTGCTTTTGTATTAATACACAGATTTTGTGTAAATGAACTTTTCTCTGATGTCTCAACACTTAGTGTGAAAAATGGACAAACTGCACACACAAATGTGTTTATGCAAACATATTGCACATTTATTTGCATGTTAATGCTAATTAGTGCATGTGACTCTGGGAAGTGGATTGTATCGCCTCCCGCTCCTGTTTGCTGTCTCGGCTGATTGATATTAAGGGATATAGACATTAGCAGAAGATACTGATCATCTTTCAGATGCTCGGAATAACTGCTAATTACAAACTGATGAAACACTTTTTTTCGGTTGACATAATAAGGTCTGTCTAAGCATCAGAAAATCCAATCTTCAGGGGCATTCACCTTCATCAGAATGACTCAATAAGAATGAATGCCATAATCAAGCTAATCAACTCATCAGCTTCTAAGCTGGTTGGCAATTAGAGTGGGCACTAACAGCACTCAAACAACTAACATCAGAGAGATCAAATATGGTGGAGGGCTGGTGGCAAAGCCAATTTTGTTTTCAAGTTTAATCAGAAAATGCCAGCTTATCCGCAAGTGTATGTGAGCTGGTGCTAATAACAGGGCACTGCGAGACAGGGCTTGTATTGCTTGATTTAGTCCTACAAGCAGGACAAAAGCCTCAAAAATTCACAGCTTATCTGTCCTAGATCATGCATCCATGACATCTAAGTGCAGATCCTCAAAGTCTCAAAGAACTCAAAAGCTAATGCTGAGGGTCTTATGTGTGGGCTGCTTTTCACTTTCTATTATGCTAATCGCTTCTGTCGAGGAAGAAGCAAAGCTTTAAAAGGGGAAAAAAAAAGTCTAAAAAAAAAAATGTGCCAAGCGAGTGAACACAAATAAAATCTATTGACTTTCATGGGTTCTTTTTTATTTGATTTGGCCCCTATCTGTTCATCCCCATGCAACGTAGAAAAGGTCAGAGGTCTAGACTGCATTAATGAAAACTGACAGAGAATACTGTACAGGATCTTATGTGGTTACTGAATAACTGAGTCTCTGGACATGTCAGATATTCCTGAAACCTGCCTGTGTGCTATTGGACTTGGCACAAAACTAACAGGAAGTCCAGCATTTACCTTTTAGCTGTCTTTCTTTACTTAGTAGTTTCTCAAATGACAGACTACATCAGGTGCTCTCTGTTATTCTTTTGATATAGATGCATGTCTTCCATTCACGTCTTCATCCATAGACACAATAACACAAACCCAATGATTTGAAGATATACTGCTCATAAAAATGAGGGATGTTTTAAAATGAAAGTGTTCTGCAGAGCAAATTGTTGTTTAGACAGCATAGTCGCATAGTGTGTTGTAATCTGTGTGTTGTAATCTGAAACAGTATTTTTCACAAGAATACAGCATGGAAATGATGCATAAATATGCCACAGACCTGAAAACACGAGTGAAACACTACCATCTACACAGCATCCCTAATGACAGGGCATTTTTCATTTCTGGAAATTCACTATAATCACAGAAAATACAGTAATGTTTTATTACATCCATGTGTAAGAGTAAGCCATAACACTGGATGGTATGATAAACCTGAGCCATGTGTTGAATGAAAGCCAAAAAACTTTGATAAACAGACTTTAAAACACATATTAATCATGTAACAATAACAGAGACTCAACAAGTGAATGAAACCCATTTACATACAGTAGTTATAGGTTAAAGATAATATACAGGTAGTGGAAGGACAATCAATGTAGTACTACTTACAATAGGACAGGTACATACACGTACAAATGCCATTTACAGCTTGTTACAAAAAAGTATCTCACAGAAAACTCACTTAACACATCAACAGAGGTCTCTAGTCCAAAAGCGGGCACACGACCGGTAAGGTAGTTTTACCTGACTGACAGACTTCTGCACTTTTACTGACAACTCCTGCCTTGACTTATGGCCTCATCTGCATGTTGACTAGCAGTTTAGCACTGAGATGTTTAAAGTAAAGAGGCAGATTTAAATTTCCTTTTATCGTTCATTCCAATTTTTACTTTGACAAGATGTTCGTTTTTTCTGACAGCACATGCTCACTGAGCACTGTATTAAAAACACCTCTACACCTACTTATCCATGCAATTATCTAAACAGTGTGGAAACATTGCAGAGCCATGCAGATTCAAGAGAGCAGATTTAGAAAATGTTCACACCAACCGTTAGAATGGGGAAAATGTGATCTTAGTGGTTTAGACCACAGCATGCATTTTGGTGTCAGACAGACTGATTTGAGTATTTCTATAACAGGTGACGCTCAGATTTCCAACCATAACAGTGCCTAAAGTTTACTCAGAATGGTGCAGTAAAAAAACCCAGTGGTGGTGTGATGGTGGTCTCAGAAGGACCCTCTTTGTTGATGAGCGAGGTCAACAGAGAATGACCAGCTTCTTCCAAGCTGACAGAAAGGCTATAAATCACAGTGAACAGTTGTGGTGAGTACAAAATCGTGAAATGGCTTTACAAAAGCAAAAGCTCAGATTACTTTTCACTTCTGTCAAGCTATGGCTGCAGTAGATACATGCTCATTCAAATTGGACAGTTATAGACTGGAAATGGAGCCTGTACTGGTTAATTTTGATTTCTACTGAGGTACACAAATAGTAGGGCAGAATTTGTCTCCAGCACCATGAATCAATTGACACAACCTGTGTTGTGTCAGCACTTCAGGCTGGTAGAAATGGTGTAATACAGGGAGGCATGTTTCCTTGGCACACTTTGGGTCCATTAATGCCAATCAATCATAACTTGAATGGCATAAGCTATTTGGGTATTGCTGCTGACCATGTGCATCCATTCATGGCCGCAGTATAACCATCTTCTAATGGCTACTTTCAGCATAAATGTAATGCCTTACGTTACCTAATAATGCCAGAAAGCAAAACAATTTTATGAGCATAACAATATGTGCAGTATTTTAAGTGGCCTTAATAGTAACTGGATCAGAATCCAAAAGAGTAGCTTAGAGATGTGGTAAACCGGGAGATGTGTAGCATGAGAGTCATGACAATACATTTTATTTAAGAGTAATTTTGCTGAGCTACTGTAGCAGTGAAGTTGATACGATTTGCAAATCCATATTCTCATTCCCATTTGACGAGTAGTACAGGGTCAGAGCACAAGGTCAGATTCCAGTGTACCTCTGGAGCATTATGGGGTTAAGGGCCTTTATCAAAGGCATATTAGCTTGTAATAGTCCAAATGCAGGCTCATTCGCCTCAGCTTTGCTAAGTAGTATCTTACTTTCCATATCCCTCTCTGAGGACTCCGACACTTGTTAATCAATGTCAGACATTTTCTGGCTGAGGTGTAAGGAATGTTGCTGAGGGTATAAGAGGTACATTCACGTAATCAAACATGTTTTTGATGAACATAAAAAGGGAAATAAATGTTCCAAACTGGTAATTGCCAGCCCTCTTCAATCCTATCCATACATTTTAGATGTGGGTCAGTGCGCTAATCTGGCTGCTCAAGGACATTCACCTTCCTCTCCGTAAGCTCTTTTTTTAAAGCAGCGTGTTTACTGATGTGGCCATGCTTTATTATAAACTACCTGTCTTTCAACTCTCTAGCAGAGAGCTCCAGGTTTTGCTCAAGAATTTGGGTGTGATTGGGAGCATCCAGTTTCCCTGAAATCATGACCACCTACTCAATCCATGCAGAAGAAAACCCACACCCACAGCATAATGCTGTTACCAACATCCTTCAAGGATGGTGTCTTTTGAGAGATGTCCTGAGTATGGTTTTCTGGCTGGGGTGAGAGGATGCAGCTGATGATATACAGGGTGTTTTTGATCAAGATAGGCAAGTCAGCATTTTGCATTAGTGTAAGAAACAAGAGAGTTGCGAATTTCACTGGAAAATCTATTATTGCATAAGATCCTATAATGAGCAAATAAAGCACCAAAACAAGGGGTGGCATGAGGAGTGGGGTGCCATATCCAATTTGCATCTTCATGCAGTCTGGAGTAGAGACTGTATGTATTTTTTGTGTGTTACCACCATGTAGATGTAGGCATTTTGGTCAGTAACCCTGCATTCACACTGGTGGCTATGGGATGTGACAAAGCATGTGGACATCATTCACAGGAACTCATTCCATTGCTTTGGGTGCTGCTCGTGATTTAAAAACTGTTGTTATGTAAGCTGCATAGAAAAAAATCAGTTAAAGCCAGTGGAATCTCCTTTAAAACAATTTTTCTATTACTAGATAAAGACCTTCTTCATGTTGTACTTGCTCATGTTTGAGCTCTGGAGAGTTCCTGCTGCCTGTCCTGGAAAATGTAGGGCACAAGCATAAAGGACAGGATGCCAATCTATTGCAGGATTGGCAGGGGTCACAAATTCAGAGCCATAGGCTGATACCCCAACCACTCTCCTTTCACTCAGTCACAAAAGATCATGCCTGTGTGTGACGTTAGACCCGTTTGACCACTCAAATTTGGGTCACTTGGTGGTTTTTAAAATGTTACATTTTGACACTGTCCTGCTGCCTCTGTTTTCATATTTCAGTTCCCATCCCATTCTTTTTCATGCTCTCTCACATCCCATACCCGTCCCTGCACTGCTGGGTATGCCATTCAGCAGCATATAATGATTAATTTGTTATTACATTTTCCTTAATCACATCATTTTAGATATTATATACATACACATACACACACAACATGTCTAAATGACCCTGCAGGTAATCTTTTAGGATATGTGGCTGCCATCCTGTGAGCCACCATATTGGTGTGAGGTTAGTTGATGTGGGTAGGCATTTTACAGGTCCGCGATGGCCAATCCAATGACCAGGGAATTAAACATTCAGGCACTGTCAAACACCTGCTCCGTAGCGTGCTCCTGCTCCATCCAGCTGGAAATATCTTTGGTCAGAATGGATAGCAACACTGTTTTCTGCAACACTGCCAGGTAATGCTGACCATTTAGGGTCTGGCCTGTGAAAATGGGTCAGATTGCACGGATGCCCCATATTTCACATCACACCATAACCTTCACATCACCCACGACTTTGGTGTCTGCCATCCAATGAGGGTTTTCTTCACTTCAGTACATCTGGTGGCTGACTCACCACTGATGAGGAAAATTGGCCTTGTCACAGAACATAAATCCCTGTGCGAATGCGGGATCCCGTTCATGTTGGTCCAATGCTCAGGTGCAGAACTTGAAACATCTATCAGGGTCATCCTGACAGTTTCTGATGCAGCTGGATCTTGAAGGGATGCCACTTATTGATAGGAAGGATCCGTACAAGGGATGACTGCCTTACACCGCATTTTGCTGCTACTAGTCACGTGCTGCATCGTGGACTTTTTGCAAAAACTTCCAGAACCGTTGTTGAGATTTCTTTGTTGGTAGTGGTCTTGTTCCACCACAATGGTTTATTTAATATTAGCCATGAGGGATGGAACAGTGCTGTGTTCAATTAATGGTCTTTTTGATTGTAAGTTGTTAAAGTCTGCGGCTATGGAAGCAGCTATAGCTGCATTTTCAATATGGCAGCCATGTTCTGGACATAGGTATAGGTAGATAGGTACATTCTTAAAAGATAGGCCCCCTCATCCATTATTATCTGCGGTATTCATATATGTCATTTTCTCTTTTGTTTCTGAAATAAAAGTGTGTCCTGTGGCTTCTGACTCATTCTGTCTGTTGTGCGAACGCAAAAGAAGATTGTGAAACTTGTGACTATATTTATTATGTAATTATTTGTAAGGGGGATGTCTAGAGGTTAGGGCTGACCAATAAACATGTTTTTCAGTCAGTTTGCAACAAAATATGTTTTCACCAAAAATCTGTTCTGTGTAATATTTCAATATTTGAGTCAAAAATATCACTCAAATGTTTTAAAGAGCTTAAATATTGGATCCTCTGAACATATACATTGCAGAGAATGCATTGAATTCAGGACTGAAAGGGTTAAGCGTGCTACACTATATAGGCTAAATCAAATAAATTTTTATCCCGAAATGAAAACACATTAATCATCCACGAAAGAAATGTTTAAAAATTCCCTTACAAACTGTGAAAGGTTTTATATAAAACATCAAAACAGTGAGCTGATTATGCAGCCCATGTTCAGAGCATGAAGGGAATATGCTAAAGCTTAAAGCCATCAGTTCAGCAAATTGAGCATCGTCCAGGGTTTGGCCTTCTGGGGTTCACAGTCTGTTTCATCCTCTATACCATCAGGATGTGTTTACCGGCGCTGCTCTCTGCTTAATATTCCATACCGCTTTTGCTTTGAATGTTCTTTCGGAATTTAATCCTCCTGCTAAATATCTGCAATGTTACGACTGAGCAAAGCGATCCTGCCCCCCCCATTGCTAAAGTGTACGCTGAACATCCAGAGGATGACATGCTCTGCCCTAAAATGAATTACAAATTGATTGTTTGGCTCTTCTGATTTACTGCTTGCCTCAGTGCTAATCTGCTGAATGTATGTTTTCTTTTAATGTGCTGCAGCGTGCGCCGCTTCACCTCCTGTTTCACACGCATCGAGAGCAGAGAAATACGACTGTGCAGGACTTTAATAGGGGGATTTAACTCCATACATCTGTGCGACACTGAGGTCAGGATAATATAAATTGTCTTCTGAATGAAAGATTATATATACCGGTGCTTTTAAGGTAGAGCACGGATGTGTTCATATCTCTGGCTACTGTCTGTTTGCAGTTTGGTGTTTTCTTCTGTTAAGACTTACTATTATGTGTACATGTGATCCAGATGCTGACTCCACATTCTGGATCCGATTATTCACTTTCGTCATTAATTACGTACGCTGGCTGTATATAGCCTTTGTGCATTCTTTGAATTTAGGTGTAGTGACAGGAAAGAGTTGGCTGCTTTCTTCACCCTCTACTTACTCCAGACAGGGATGTAACATCTTCTCATGCCCTTCCAGTTTTCTACCACCTCCCAAAAATATGCTACTCCAAATCAGAACAAGTTGGGACAGCATAAAAATGCATATAAAAAGTGTTTCTTTCATTTACTTTGAATTTTATTTTATTGCAGACAGTATGAACCTGAGATAGTTCTTAGGTCTTATGTCTGGTCAGCATAATTTCATATGATAATATACACCCATTCCAGAAATTCAGGGTTTTAACACATTCCAAAAATGTTGGCATGGTAAAGCATTTGCCACTTTGTAAAGTTGCCAGTCTTTCCTGCCACAGAGGATGCCAAGCGATGTATTGTTTAGGTGTTATTTTGTCCCATTTATCCTGGAAACATGTTTTAAGATGTGCTCAAATTATGTGGTCTTTGTGTTGTTGTCACAATATTCTTTTCAAAGTTCTCTGTTGGGAAAACATCATCACTGCAACAGCCATGCCTTTTTAATGTGTGCAGGATGTAGTTTTGCATTTTCTTGTTGAAATATTGAATGGTAGAGCATGCGTTGAGACCTCTTAGACCTCAATGTGTTTTTTGCATCAATGCTGCCATTACAGTGTAAACGAGCTTTGCCAAGGGCACTGACACAACCCCAAACCATGACAGACCCTGGCTTCTGCACAAAATTTCTAATAACAGTCTGTATGGTCCATTTCATCTTCGGGTCGGGAGCGCACAGCATCCTTTTTATTTACTGGAATACTGATTCATCTGACCATAGTACACGTTTCCACTGTGTGATGGTTCATTCAAGATGCCTCTGCCCCCAGAAAAGTTCATGCCACTTAATATTGATAACATGAGGCTCATTTTTTGCGTAGTAGAGTTAAGCGGCTCTTGTGAAAGCAACTCTGTATTATAGGGCTGGACGAAGGTTTCTCATGCCCATGTGGTAATATCAGCTATAGCCATCTTTGCTACACAAATACTTAGCCTTTTCCTGAATGTCAATTACAATCACATTTTTATGGAACGTGTTGCATGAATAAATGTTTATTAACAAATAAAATGAAGTTGACCAGACATAACATGAAACATCTCAGGTTCATACTGTCTGCAGTACGTCATACTGTTTTTGTATGCTTTTTCCATACTGTCCCAACCTTTTCTGATTTAGGGTTGTAACAGCAGGTTACTTGGTATCTCTAAATTGTAAGAAATAGTGTTCCACCCTGCAATGTTCACATTCAAGTTTGAGCACATTTTGATCAATATATTTCTAATCAATTTCAAAATATATGCAATGACAATTACTTTAAAATAAGTCAGTTAAAATTATACTACTAATATTTAGGAAAATAAGCAAAGGTTGTGTTTTATTTGGACCTTTGAGTTATTAGCAATGTCAAGCCAAGGTGCCCGGCTTTTCAAAGCTACAAAGTATAATGAACAGTTCCCACAGTTTTCTACAAAACTTTCTTGGCAAACCACGTTATAACCACCGTGTATGGCAAAAATTAACAGTGCAACATCCAGGCAGTTCCATCCTCCTGTTTTACCTACCAGTTTGTCAGGGATAGCATTGTACAATTTGACTGCATATTCTGGGATGTGTCAGAACTAGCTCTAAGGAGATGACAGGAGACGCGGATGCAGAACAATGGATTTTTATTTAGCAAAGGTATGCAGCGATAATGAGCCAAGCGCGATGGAAGGCGAGAGGCAGGAGGAGCAATGGGGAGAT
>JAVSBV010000093.1:4137286-4161464 GCA_033117975.1 Parotocinclus spilosoma
TGTGTGTGTGTTTGTGTGTGTGTGTGTGTATTTTCTGTAATGACAACATAAAGCAGAACTGGCCTGGGCATCTTTATGTAAAGTATGATTACCCATGTCATCCCAGCATGACATCATGTGATGTTAATGAATGTATGGGGTTGTCTCTGTCCTCAAGTGGTCCCTTAAATGCTCATTGGGGTTTATGTCAGGTGACTGTGGAGGAAAGTTCATGGCAACACTCACCAAGCTTCTTTGGTCCGTTTGGGGCATTATCCTGCAGCAGTATAAAACCTTCTCCACCATGATCCAATAAAGCATTTCCAATAGAGGTCCCAAGACATTTAAACTCCACTGTATGTTTAAATAATCATTTTTAAAGATAAAATAACGCTGTAAGATAGGTAGAATTGTAGTCATAATGGCATATCGCACAGGCAGTACTGACTTTGATATGCTTGGTTTGGGGTTGAATTGGGTGGGATTTATTCCCTTCGAGATGGAAAAGCGCGCACCAATCTGGCAACCGTGGTCGGAGGAGCCGCTGCAGATTTTAATGCGCGTCTCTGTAGGCGGTTGCAGTGAGGTTTCTCCTGACTTCATTTGCTTTTCGGTTTTATGGTTCAATAAATAAAATAGACACGCTTGCATCTGTGATGTGAAGCAGATTTAATGACTGAGACGGATGGAGCCTGCAAGATGAAGACGACTGAATGAACAAATTAGATTGAGGGAAGTTGCGGGACTTGCGCGCGTTATACCGGAATTGCGGATTCAACGAATTGAATGATCGACATCGAGCGCGGGTTAATCGCAGGATGAGGAAAAAACGTGTGTGTGCGCGAATGCTGGTGCTGATGTGAGACACTGAAGCGCGAGCCAAGGCAGCATCATAGACTGAGTTAAGCTCTGGAGGTTGTGGAGCTCTAAACATCTTTGATGCGCCATATCAGGATCAATTTCGGGATTTCGGTTCTTTGCGTCGGAATAACGCGTGATAGATCCTGCTGAGTAACACGCGCGCGCTCACACGCTCATGCGCGCTGGACGTGGTGCTGGATGTGGATATGTCCAAACTGCGCTGCGTTTGCACCAAGAAGGTGATTTAATTACCTGGATATCCGTCTCAATAATATTCGGCACCTGCTTTTCTGCATGGATTTTCCATTGAATTCAGGCTGGTGAGGGATCGGGATCATGTGGCTTCCTTCACCCAGTGTAGATTCATAAAGCAAAGAAATATGTGTAAGTAAACCTTTCAGAAATTGCTTGCTTATTTCTGTTTAGTTTATTAAAAATAAGTGTTGATTTCGATTATGTCTGTCTAGAACATACCCTATCTATCTATCTATCTATCTATCTATCTATCTATCTATCTATCTATCTATCTCTCTCTCTCTCTCTCTCTCTAATGTCTAATTAAGCAGTTTGTTGCTCTCAGAATCTCAAACATTCAACATAGATCCTTTATTATACAACCCAAAACTGTGTATGAAAAAAGGTTTCACCCAGCACCCTTAAAGCTTATTTGATTTGTTTCTCTTTAGCTATAAAAAGTTAAAATGAGAATTATATACCTATTTATCTGATTAGGATAAAGGTTTTACCTAGCATATTCAGCACACAATCTTCATTATTTTTTCTTCTTTACATGGTGTTGCACATAGATAACAATTATATTAGTTGAAACCGTTACCCAACCAAATACCAAAGAATCGTTAATGAATTGCATATTACAAATCTTTGTCTTTATATCTGCAGTCCTCACACTGATTTGTTTAGCAGTGTGCAGTCGTGGCAAAAAAGGTTCAATCTAACAAAGCCTTGGTTTGTCCCTTGTAGAACCCGAACTGTTCCATTCACAGAACCATTCATCCACAGAACTCATCTATCTATCTAGCGAAAACTCATCATCTAGCACCCAAGGTTTTCTCTGGAACTTTGAAGCCTCACGTCTTACCTCACTGGTGTTACATAGAACTAATAACCACACTGGTCACACTGGTTCCATTTAACAGCAGTATTTGCTTCCAGTCTGAAAGGTTCCACATAGAATGAAATCTAGTACAGCACCAATAGCCAACCCAACAATCTATTATGAATTCCATATTCAATCTATCTGTCTTCTTAGAAAAGGGTTCCAATGTAGCACCATGGAAACCTGGTTTGGTCATTAAAAAAAAAATCCCAATCTCAGTGCAGAGTCGTATCTGTTATAATATATTATTTAGATATATAAACCCTACAGATAGATATATCTACCTACATACCCCAAGCAACTCAAGCCCAGCCAACTCCATCCCAGCCACACCAAGCCAAGCCAATACACCCATTTCATGCATTATGCTCTATCTCCCAATCTTTCCCTCCCTCTCCTCACCCTCTCTCTCTTGCTATGATTCTCTCTCTTTCTTTTTCTCTATCTATCCATCTATCCATCTATCCATCCATCCATCCATCCATCCATCCATCCATCTATCTATCTGATTCAATCTTTTCTTCTTTGCTGAAGCCTAAATGGCATTGGCATTGGCAAGCTGGACAAATTCAGATCCCACCACCTCACACTCCCACCATCCCCCTTCTGTTGCTCCACTTAGCATTACTTTTGCTTGAATATGGTGTTGGGTCATTCATATTCCGTTCACATGAGCAGGCTTTTGCAAAGACGCAGGAGGAAAAAGAAGAGCTAGAGCCTGTGAATTTTCTCCATGATCAATCCCCTACATTTTACTGCGTCTAATAAGCAAAGGAGGTGAACGGCATCCTGAGCAGCTCGTTACTCATCAAACTGCATGGTGGCTCACATCCGTCAGTACATTATCTCGTCTCCTACAGTTTTTGGATGGAAATTGAGCAAAGCACAGCGCAGGGTGGCCGCTCTCACACGGGGCTCTGCCATGTGTCTTCAACATTTAACCCTCTGAACGTCAACCAGAGAAAGGTGAAGTGTGCGTTGTGTTTCTGACTCACTGGCTTGTAGATGAAGATTACATTTTTTTTCAGGCTGTGATTCATAGTGGTGGGTTGTTGCTTCCTTAATGCTGTTTGCGCATGAAGTGTTTGACAGGAGCTGCTGTCTTTCCTGAAGAATAACCGAAAGGCAGAACTGCATGTTAATTCAACAAGTTGATCGTGGAACGGTTTAGCACCAAATATGGTCTCCTCCTATCTAACTATCGGCATTCCTAGTAAAGACAAATCAAAAGGGTTATAAGAAACTCAGTTTTTTAATCTAATTAACTTACTCTCCCACTGAACAAATATACATATCCAACCTTTAATTGACATACATTTCATCTGAGAAGAAAATCCCTCATCAAGAAGGTAATATATTTTATGAAAAACCAATGTGCCAAAAAAAAAAAAACCCCATGTGTTATTATTTTTGTACTGATATGGATGTGTGTTTTGGATCATTGTCCTGCTGCAAGATCCAATAATGACCAATTTTCTTGACAAAGGCACACAGATTTTGATTTAAAATGTACTGCTGTTTCATGTCCATGATTCCCAGAGCCTTTGGAGGAAAAACATCCCAGACCCTCCATCATCCTTAAGCGACACCAGGTTCTTTTCGGTGTAGTCAGCATCCTTTTAAGTGTGTTTTGTTTCCGATTAACACTTTCTTTTTTTTATTTGACCACAGAACATGGCTACAGTCAAAAGTCACAGTTGTGTTATGCAATCTCTTTGTACTTCTATTTGTGATTAGACACAAAAGACTTTTTTGTCACAAGCCAAGTAATCTGCTGCCATGGATGTTACGTCTGATGGTAGCTTAGCTTACTGATGCAGATTTTCAGTAACTCTATAACAGTATTATTTTCAGATTTCTTGCCTCTTTCTCTATCCTCCTCACTGTCTTTGTGTACGTGTATAAACGTGTGTCAAATCATCCAGTCAAGTTTGTCACAGTTCCAGTTTTTTTGGAACATCTAATTATTTGCTTAATTTGCTTGTAGACATGGGAAACCTTTTTAGGGATATTTTAGGGATTTTTTCTTTGTGTATTGTGTGATTTTCCCACAAAGAAAATTTGACTTGAAACAGGAAGTCATGGATTGCTGCTTATAAGTTAGTAGACACTTAAAAGTAAAATATAAATGAAAAAACCTTTAGTTCCCTTTTATTTCTAAGATTTCCGAAGTGAGTCTGCAAGTGTGGCAAATGTGATTTTGATGACAGATTTTTTTCCCAGACTAATTTACTTCAATTAAAGTTTAGATTTTTCTCAAATTTTCAGGGAAAGATTAAGCTAATTCACTAAAAAAACGTTTTTTCTTACACTTTATATTTAGCAGGGGCGCGCCCATGATGGTGGAGAGAACTGTCAAAGCGGATTCTGTTTAAACTCTGTCTCTGCTATGATGTTGTTTCATTCTGTTCTTGTAAGGTGATCATATAGTGGCAGTCACATGAGTTAATCGAAAAAAAAAACAACAATTAATTGATTTGATGTATCTATTTTAGGTTTTGAAAGTATGTTAATAGGATTTGTGACCTTTATGATTCTGAGACTGCAGTGGTACTCATGTGCACATGAAGTCTGCAGCTTACAGCATACAACCTTATCCACAATGTTAAGTGACCGTCCAACCATCTAAGTAAGGATCCTTAATTGCAAAGAATAACACAGGCAACCTATCCAGCTTTTTATCTATCCATACTCAAAAATACATCACTCATTTTAAAAACATTTTTTTAACACTGCAGCCCAACATAGAACCATATACTTAATTACATCTAGTCAAATCTCTTGGCATATCACTTTTCACAAAAAAATATACACAGTGCATCTTTATGAATGTCTAGGGCCACAGCCATAATAAGCATGGGAAAACCCACTAAATGAGATGAGAAGCAAAAGGAGAAAAAGAGGCTAATTCTCAGTCGACAGCCTAGCTGTTAAACTAACCATCCAACTAAACCCCCCAGAAAAACCTTTAATTTACAGTGTCGATATTTATGTACTTATACAAAAAAAAAAACATTTGGTTTGTGCTGCTATAGAAATAGTTACATGTAGGACCATAGTGATGTTATCTAGAACGATAACCCATCCATCCATCCATCCCTCCATTATCTTCAGCTTAATCCACTCAGGGTGGCGGGCCAGCATGTGCCCACCTGGCAACTCTGGGCCCAAGAGCAGGAGCAACCCTAGACGCGACGTCAGTCTATCGTAGGGCACACACACACAGTCACACACTAAGGGACATTTTTAGAGACACCAATTCACCTAACATGCATGTCTTTTGACTGTGGGAGGAAACCGGAGTACCCGGAGTAAGCCCAACCAGGAACAGGGAGGACGTCCAGATTCCACACATCAAGGACCCAAGTCGCTCCACCCTGGGATTGCTAACCCATTGAGCCACCATGCTCGCCCGAACCATAACCTATCCTAATATAAAGAATTGTCTTGATAAACTAAATGCTCCAGATGCCACAACAATTTTCCTGAAGAACTATGCTGTCCCACAAGGTATCTCCTATATACAATACCAATATACACTATTAAAATCTTTTACCATTTTAGAAAAAAATATTAAGCTTTATTCTGTGTCTGTCCATCCACCTATTTTTGTCCTTAAAATAATTAATTGGACATTCAAAAGTAAACTCTTATACTCATTATAAGAGGATTGTAGTGGTCTTTGGATGGATTATCATTTATAGTCTCCATCAGTACATTTATATATGAAATGCAGCCACACTATGGCTGTCTATGGTCTATCTACTGCGTATATCTGCTCAAAACTCCTCTTTATGACTGTAGTCTATGACATGTACATTATATCTGTGTCGCTACACACCTTGTTAGTCCACTTTACTGCATTTTCCACAGGGCCGGCACAGATCAGATACTGTTTGGTTGGTGGATCATTCTTAGCACTGCAGTGACACTTAGTTATTGTGCTGATATTAATGTAAATATCTAGCAGTGCTGCTGGAGTTTGTGTCACTTCTGGACTAAACAGACCCACAAGTAAAAATACCCAGCCACCAGCATCATGTAGGCAGCATCTTGTGAGTACTGATGAATGATTGGAGCAGTGTTTCCCCAACCCTTGTTCCTTGGGGCCCCCTACAAGTATTAAGAAAGTCTCAAAGCCCTCACACACAGACAAAGAATGAAGTGGTTTATTGTAAATCAGTCATTAAAAATAGGCAATTCCACCTTGGGTTAGTTTGATAGCATTTTGTTAATCCTTTCAAAAAAGCCAAATTTTCTCTTTTCAAGACACCTACATATTTACCTAGAAATCAAACATAAGCTGAGCATTTTATTTAAACATCTCAACAAAGTAGACAACTTTATAAAAGAATAATTATTCATTATGTGTAATAAGTATAATGCATTTTATATGCAGATTTTATTTCCAGTGTGTGTGTGTGTGTGTATTAAAATTTAATTTACCATTTGCAAATTGTATTTTGACAATATTAGTGCACCTCAGAGCAGACAAAGGGTCGTGCCCCTACCTCTGTGATGTTTGAGAACCATGGGATTAGTGGATAATAAACTGTGCAGCAACAGATGAGCTTCTGTTTCTGACTTTACATCTACAAGGTGGAGCAATGTAGATGTGTCTATCAGAGGTAGACAACCCCAGCATTTCAAATCTTTAAAAACCCCAGCAGCACTGTTGCATCTACCATTCATAGCAACAAGATACACCACCACAATATCAGTGCAAACACTGCATTGCTATGAATGATCCTCCACCCAAATAGTACCAGATCCTGTGGGGATCCTGACCAGTAGAAACAGAGTAAAGGGAACGAACAAAGTATGTTGAGTAACAGATGGACTACAGTCTGTAATTGTAGAACTACAACATGTATAAATACAGTGGGGAAAATAAGTATTTGATCTTTTTTCACTTTCCCACTTACAAAAAATGAAGAGGTCTGTCATTTCTATTGTAGGTACACCTCAGGTGTAAAGGAGGCAGTATCTAAAACAATTTCATAAAATTATTTTATACCATGCCCAAAACCAAAGGGCTGCTTACGGACACCAGGGACAAAATTGTAGACCTGCATATGGCTGGGATGAGCTACAGGACAATAGGCAACAGCTTGGTGAAGAAGCAACAACTATTAGTGCAATCATTAGAAAATGGAAGAAACACAAGATGGCTTTAGTATTTCTCTGTCTGTAGCTCCATGCAATATCTCACCTTGTGGGGTAAGGACGATTCTGAAAAGGTCAGGGATTAGTCCAGAACTATATGTGAGGACCTGGTCAATGACCTGAAGAGTGGATCCATAAGTAGCGTTAAAGGTCCTGAAATGGCCTAGCCAATCTCCAGACGTGAATCCCATAAAAATCTTTGGAGGGAGCTGAAACTCAATGTTGCCCAGTGACTGGAGAAGATCTGTATTAAGGAGTGGCCAAAAATCTCTGCAGCAGTGTGTGCAAACTTCAAGGTCAAGAACTAAAATATTAAGTTAGAACTACCAAATATTAAGTTATGTTTTTCTGTTGTATAAAATCATTTAATGCAATAACATGCAAATTAATTATTTAAAAATCATACAATGTGATTTTCTGATCTTCCTCACAGTTAGAAAGTACCTACGATACAAATTTACAGACCTTACCATTCTTTGTAGGTGGGAAAACTTGTCAAATGGGCAGTGTATTAAACACTAATTTTCCTCATTGTATAAAGGAAATTAATAAAATGCACAGTAAGAGTAAAAACTAATAGGTCTACCTAATAAAGTGATTGATGAGTGTTCATTCTAATGAGAAATACACATAGGCTAGACAGATAAGAGAAAGGCTCTTGATGGATGGACTATGGTTCTAGGCAGTATCAGTCCATTATTTTGTATGGGTTGTTTATAAAGTGACACAAACTAAAGATTAAAGGGTGTTAGAGTTCCCTTTTCCAAAAAAGAGATATATAGATAGAGAACAGTGGTGTCTTATTGGTTAAGGCACCAGTTGTGTGTAATCAGCTCATACTGTCTGCAACCCCATGTAGATCTCTATTAGTGCTATCTACAACCATTAATCATCCCAGAGCTCAAGTCCATCTATATGTGTACTGTATATATGTCCTAGAAAGACTCCCTCTTTTCTGTTACCTTTGCGTTCTTAGTTCTGCCAGGATGTGTTTATCTATTATTATGACTTGAATGAAGATCAGCCCACATTTAATGAATATTTACTGCAGAAATGTAGGTCATTCCCAAGGGTTCACAAAGACTTTTATTAAGGATTCTGAAAACCCACATACAGAGACACTAGCTGCAATGTTTTAGCACACAAACATGTGCAGGAAGATCTTAAAATCTTGTTCTTGAGATCACAGGCATAAATTCGACCTATTATCCATTTTCAACCACAAATACTGCCAAAGTCATAATGGCTCCCATACAACATGCCTGACAGCTGCTCTATTTAGTTCAGTGCATTCTGCTCCGTAATCGTCTTACCCATCTTAAATAAATGGAGCTGAAAATCCCAACTCTGATGAGACCAAATAAATCTGCTAAAAATTAAAAGCATAATCACATTTAGATGATAATGTAACCAGCTCAGATCAGTTCGGCACTTGCTACATGACTCTGGGGTTCGATGGTTTAAATTACACTCGAGCATGAAACACGGTGTAACAGATTGAGGTGTGGGCGGCAGATTCCAGCTCAGTGTTTTGCTTTACAGTCAACTTTGGTGGGCTACACAATTAAATTACTGTTTAGGACTGTATATCACTATTACCGTATATAATGCATGAAGACACTTACACAATACTATATATATAGTAGCGGCATGGGACCCACCTACTGCTTTTGAAAATCCTGGGTTCAAAAATAGTATCATGATTATACTAACAGTAGGATTTCTCAATATCATCATCTAAAATGGCACACAACAACCCAGTTCACGAGCCTATCTAAGAATACAAACTGAGCATTGCACCAGTCCACCTCAGGGCATTAGACATTCATTTACATCAACTTATTCATACCAGCAAGTTAAAAGGAAGGTGTAGTATCCGAAGAAAGCCAAATAACCCCCACAACAATAATACTATCTACACCTTCATATTCTACAGTTACAATACCAGCAGGATACGCTCGTACAGTATTACAACACGACTAATGAAAATGGGATCCACAGAGATTCTTAGGAGAAGGAAACCTAGCATGTAAGGTACCATGGGTTTTAATTAGATATGCTTAATTATTTGCATGCAAAACATCCAAATTAGAAGCTTGACTTGATTTTCAGTTAAAAGGGGATGAACTAAGCATGTAGAGAAACAGGCGGACAGATGGATATGGTAAATGGAATTGATAAAATAGTGTATGTAGAAACAGTTGGGTTTACCTAATAAAGTGGTCAGTGAGTGTAAGCTCTGATGAGGAACTCGTGAAATGGGCATGGGCAGGAACATCCCTAGACAGGGCGCCAATCCATCGTAGGGCACACACAAACACACACACACACAAAGCCACTTTTAGAGACAGGAATGTCTTTGGACTGTGGGAGGAAACCAGAGTACCCGGAGTAAACCCACGCAGACACGGGGAGGACATTCAGACTCCACACAGAAAGGACCCAGGTCACTCCACCCTGGGATTGAACCCAGGACCTTCTTGTTGTGAGGCAAAAAGCTCAGAGCCAGCATTCTGCCCCTGTTCATTTATAGTTAATTATAATTATATTATAGTCAGTCAATGAAATGTAAAGGCAATGTAAATACTGGACACAAAAGACGGTGTCTATTATTCCTATAGAATATAAAATCTATAATCTATAAAAGGAAATATAATCAGTAACAACAAAGTCAGCCAAATATAGCCAACAACATCCGTCCTATCTATCTGTATTATTAAATGTGAAAACATAATACAATAAAACATAATACTACAACACTACTAATCCTGAAATGAAAACAATGCACATATGTGTCATACTTCAGCTGAGGTCGTGTTAACTCCTTATAGATTATGAAACCATGTAAATGTGATCACAAATGCCAAAATGCTGTTAAAGCTGAACGCAAATCTATGATACATAACTGAGCCCTCTGGTGCTCAAAAAATGAAATTTCAACAGAAGGTTTTAAAGAGTGCTCTACCACACACCCACACCCCCAATGATTGTTATTATTTTTTGTGATATATTCATTTACAGCATTACGATACTATAAAACAACAAATATCAGAACTTTTTGGAATATTAAGAATGTATTTAGCTGCTCTTAACACCGTATATGTTTAAACATTTCTTAAACATTGTCAACATGCAGACACATTAAATGAGACTCACCATTTTTAAGATCATTAAAAAAACGCATAACGTGGGCCTCATAAGGTTGAAGTTTTGTTTTTAACGTGAACACACTTATCTGTATTGAATGTTTGAACACTAATTAGATATGTTTTCCGAAACCTTTTGCTTACCCCTACTTCAGTGGGAACAATGTTTTTTGTCTTTAATGTTTTAGACAGCTGTTTACTTCTTCCTTTACCCTTCATTTGTGAAGTAATGGTTAAGAATTTTATATAGCACTAGGAGAAAAACTAGGAGAACTCGGCATCAAACGAGATCCTGCTCAGGTTCAAGAGGCAAAGCCCAACAAGCTTTATCCTTAATAGGCAGGAGAACCAGGCAAGCTGAATACTGTGCTATTTTTACCCCGTGAGACATGTTTTCAGTATAAACAGTTGAGATATGGATTATGCATAGAAAATAATAAAAATCAGCTCCTGCTATTTGAATATATCCCCAGAACCATTTCAGTCCATTTGGGTAGTGGGTCCTGTACAAAGCTATTCTAGAGAGGGGTCACTGCTCTTTTCTTTACATCAATGACATGAATTTACCTTGAAGTCATGGGTTGCACACTACAACCCCCTTTTGATTTATGGTGCATCCTCATAACCGGCTCAAAGAAACAAGGTTCAGTGTGCAGCCCAGGGATTGCAGCAAATATAAGCCTTAATGTGTTAAATGTGTCCGCTAAGGGGAATACGATGCCAGGTACCATTTGGAGGGTGTGTCCCAGGCTGAAAGTGTTTGGCCGAATTAGTGGCCATTAACCTTGGTAATCCCTGCCATTTAACTGGAAGTGAATCAGTGCCACTCAGTAGCTCCGCTGAAGTTTATATGAAAGCCCTGTCTAATGTGGGTCAGGTAAGGAGTTCATCTCACATTGTGAGGTGACATTAAAGCGTTTAATATGAGGCAAAGTGGCAGCGTCTCCTTCTGTAGTGAACTGATTCATTAAAACCAAGTCCCTCCTAAAAATCCATAGGTGCAGATGGATTCAGGTGATAACTGGTTGCATTAAGGAAGTTCCTCAGTCAAGCAAAGGAAATACTCAAAGACAGTTCTACTGATTAAAATAACTTTTATTAGTTATGTAGTTTAATTATGTAGTTTTGGCATTCGCTGTTTCGCTGGAATTTTTAACACAAAAAATACACTTGTATTGTGTCTGAATGAAATGCTCTGCCTAACCACCATGAATCAACACCGTCTGGGCACTAACGTGCTTATTCTGTTTTTATTGCTAATCTTGGATTCTTCCGTTGCTTTTTTCTCGACTGATGCTGATCCAAGGCTTTCATAATCTTGCTGGCTGATTGGGCCACTTGTTGTCATGAGCAACATGCTAAGCAGAATTTAATAGCTTTTACAAAGCCAGAGTACGCTTACTAAAAAAAGGGCTTCTGAACATAAAACGGCTCTCCACACATAAAAGGGTCTGCCTTTGCCAAATGCGTCGGGCTGATAGCTGATATTTGTCAGGATGTTTTACCAAAGGGGCGCAGCAGGAAAGCAGATGAATGATCACTGGTTTTGGGGGTTGTAGCTGTGAGGGGCGGGAATATTTAACTGATGCACTAGAGCATTCCTGTGTATGGTAGGGTAAGGGTGGAAGCTCAGAAAATGTCTTCCCCGTTACAGCCCATTGATGAAAATACTACCCACCTTAAATCCAACCCAGATGCTGTTTACAGTTTAAGAACATTGGCATTTCTGATCAGTGTTTAAGAGACTGTTGCTGTCCTGAAATTTTCACATCCGACGGTTGCAAGATCTCAGGTACTCCCCTGTTTTAATCGCCTAGCCATTTGACTGTAAAATGGGAATCTGATCTTACACATGAATACACATTCAGCAGAAACCGTAGTCTGAATTGTTCATTTTACAGTAATACTGCCTTACACTCATTTGGGAGCAGTACTGAGCGCTGGGAAATGCATGGAAAGCCTCAGTCGCAGTTGTTTACAGTATGAAGCATGTATAAGGAACGATACTGTATGATATATACAGTTTATATGAAGCTCCTTGCTTTAAGATAAATCCATCTATGACTGATTTGTTAGAATGTACCCCCATTGTGCAAAATTGTGAAAAAGATACAGAACAAGGCAGATATGTGGATGGACACTGATTAACTAATAGTGATCACAGGCAGATTTGATACAACAGTAAATGCATCCATTCCAGCTTTATTTATACATTTGTTCATGTCTTACAAAATAAATAAAAACCAATAATAAAAATCAGAGTAACAACACAGCGAGATTGATCAGTGAAAATGGTTTATTACATTATAGCCACTGTTTGCTTTAATTACAGCCAAGAGTCTGTTTGGATTTCACACCTAGATTGAGGAATATTTGCAAAATAACAGAATTTCAGCTAAAGTTTGTAACAAGCACTCGACTTCTCTCTTCTAGTCCATTGACAGAATTTTGAGTATATGTCAGAGCTCTATCTTCCTCTCAAAGACAACATCCTAACCTTAATCCACTACACTGTTTTTGTGGCAGTGTGTTTAGAGTCGTGAACCACATGACCAGCTTTGGTTGTCTAGCCAAGGACTGCAGTATGTCCCAAAAATTGTGGGTGTACTGCCAGCATCTACCCTTTAGCCCAGTCCAATAGCCCAGTTAAGAAAAGCGCATCCACAAAATGTAAGGTTACCATGACAATACTGATCTGCAGGAATGGCGTATTTTGAGTGGCGTTTACTGTTTGTTATCCAAACATAGCGCCTGAATTTCAGTCAACCCTGGTCTCACCTGGCTATAGAATCTTGGCATCTGAAGCTGAATTAAACCTCAGAGAGGTTTCAGAAGAGGCTTCCTACTGAACGACCAATCTCAGCCATAATGACTTGGAAGCAATTCAAAATTGCCTCTAGCATTTCTGTTTCTTCCCTCAAGGCTTGGACAGCCGAATTTCACGAGGTGTTGATGCTACACACTTTCCACTTCTTAATAATGGTACTGACTGGTAAAAGCCCTTTTGTATTTCAATACTAATTTGGACCTTTCCAGAGCCCCTTTTGGAAACACCTTTTCAACCAAGCTGAATTACTTTTGTTGCCATTCACTACTAGTGATGGAATACACAAGGAACAGGTTTTATCCTCTTACAATCCAAACTCCTACAATTGAGTCTGTCTGGCATGGGTGACTTTGGGGGAACAGGTCACCCCTGAACCTGTTATGAACCCCCGAATGCTAGCAGTAGTGAGAGAGTTTGAGACCACAGTAGTTTTAAGCCCCAACAGCAGATGTCTGATGCCATGCGTGGATGCTCTGAGAAACCCTGTCTGTGGGGCATATGGTGCACGAGAGGAGGTCCGGGGCGTTTTGCACACACGCAGATGTACAGGAGCCCATAGGTGAAAGTTCATCTGTTTAAAAGCTTCTGAGTTAAGACACTCGCACTCAGAGCAGCTTGTTAAGCAAATTACTCATTTAAACAACAAATGGACGTTGGCAGTGTTGCTCTCACAGGTCTTAATGACTCTTATAAATGGTTTGGAAAACACTGCATTGCAGTTTAATCAGAGGAAGCCAGATAAAATTGACAAACTGCTTAAGGATAATATATAAAAGCTTCAGGGTGCTTACATACTGAGCACATAGACGACTTAGATTGCTGCTTGATAATAGCAAAGTTTTGGGGTTTGCATTGCAAATCTTTACTTTTGGACTTTACTCTTTAGATCACCCTACAGATTTTTAAGTGGCTTTAGACTGGGATGACCATGTCCTAAACATGACAAATTTGTGTGTATTTGGATGTTGGAATGGTGGAAAATGTACAGTGTGTCTTTATTTAGCATCTTGCTTAAGTAAATGGAATTGGTGGTGACACTTCTATCACACAGTTAGATTTTAGTCTGTATGTGTTCAGCCTGTGTGTGAATTGGGTGGATGGTAAGTGTTTTTGCATCCATGATACACATACACTTATAGAGCTTTTACACTTTACAACATTTAGATGTTTAAAATTTGGAAATCCAACCACAGTTAAAGCCTGTTGCAACGATGTGGCTAAAATAAGGGACTAAAACCATGAACTTGGCTGTTGCCAGGTCCTTAGTACCCCAATTGCATTAATATACAATTTTGAACAGAGGGGTGATTATAAAAAAATAATGATAATAACTCAAATTTCAGATTAAATATTTGTAAAAAACAAACAAACAAACAAACTATATATATATCACATTAATTGTAAACAGTTGATTGAGGAATCAAGAATGCTCCCACAAATGCTTTTATATCAGAGACACTGCTCACACATTTGGCAAGCAAAATATCCAACGCTGGACAATTTGGACAGACAGTATTAGGGCAGCAACAAACAGCCATCTCTGTAAAATAACTGGCATGAATAAGTGACTATTTGAATGATGAATTCCCAAAAACTCTTGTGTAGCTACATTTAGCTTGGTTTTATGCATTTCCATTAATGTTTTAACTCTCTTGCTAATACAAAACACTGAATACAATTAAAAAAAAACTAATTTCCCTGCCCAGCGATGTGCAAAGTAGCAGCAATAAAATTTTACTAAACCAAATCAGTATGTATTTCCAACCATAAGCGTGAGATGTGTTCAGATTTGGCAAACAATGTCAAATGTTTGGGGCAAACCTGTTTCTTCATTAAACATTAAATTTTAGTGATTTTGTTTAAAAGTTCTATTTCAACGGTCAACCATTGGGTTCACAGAGAACTCAAGGAAACAGGGTGCTTGCTGAATTTTGTGCTTGCTGAATTTGAATGTACGTGGCTTTGACGTTAAAATAAAAATGCAACGTTTACAACCGTAAACGTTATTTGAAATCTGAAGTTATTCTTCAAATAAGTTACTGTGGTTTTCATTCCAATAGCATTAACGATCCAAGAAAACAAATTTTGAAAGGCAAAATGTTACATTAGCTAGCTAGCTAGCTAGCACAACAAACTTGCGTTTGCACTTCAGACGCTCTAACATGGAGGATTTGCTTCCATGGCAACTAAGGGTGGATTTGCAAATTGTAAAACTTTGGAGTTGAGCGGGAAATTCTCCCTCACGTTCAAGTATTTTCTTCTGGAGGCTGCTATTGCATTTTTGGTTACTCTCCAGTAAGTGGTAATGTCAAAACATTCTCACAGCGAGAAACATGCCTGATGATGTCACGACTACTCAGCTATTAAATTACTTGCCTCATTTGCTAGTCGATTTTATATTTGTATGATTATATTGATTTCTATACACTATATAAACAAAACTTTGTGGACACCAAAAAATGATACCCAGTAACGGATTTGGAATGTGGAGTTTACCCCCACTTTTAATGCTACCACAGCCTAAAACACAGCCTTGTTTTTATAAAAAAAAAACTTTCTGCTTGATTTTGGACCATGTCTGTAAAGTTGGATTCTGATATTAGACAGTAAGGCTCACGTTGGCATTCCAGTGCATTTTCAAGATGTCTGATGGAAGTCAAGGTTCTGTGCAAGCCATCCAAGTTCTCATCAAAGTTGGCAAACCAGTCCTCTCTGGACTTTAAGGGCAGCAATGCAGAAAGTGGATTAACTGACTTGTTAGAAACCTATGGTTTTGTTATATTAACAGTCACAGAGGTATCAGTACTATTCTACTGTTTTTCTATGGAGAATCTAATAACGTAGGCGTTATAAGCAAGTGCTGCTGAAATAGTAGAGCTCAAAAATTAGGAGGGGTGTCCACAAACTTTTGCCTGTATCATGTCTCACTAGACACTTCATTAGCGATGCCAATGCAAAATCCAAGTTTTGGTACCAGGTAAATCAAAGTAAGACAAGGTGTTACTGGTATTTGTAAATTGGTTATTGGAATCTTTAGTAACACTCACAGTTAGTGTAGTTAGTTTTATTTTACACTGAACTTTTCAGTTTCTTGTGTACTCAACAACAGTGATTTGGGGGTATTTTCCTTCATTTTCTGTTTTGTGTGTTTATTCATTAGACTTCATTTCCAGTAGCACATATTAATCTCTCCTTTGTGAATTAAAGCATAAACCATAACTGGTCATTATTTTTTTTTTATCATATTTCAAAAGCTTTCCTCTCCTGACTGTAAATTGGAGAGAAACTCCAGGGCAGGTGGCTTTTTCAAGCTTCAGGTCAGTTGGCCTGGATTCTCAAACAGAAGGGTGTCAAAGCGAGCCGTGTTTTATAGGCTCTTACACCAGAGGGTGTCTGGAGTGCATGCTGGTGTGGACAATGGTCAGGGCTTCATTTGTTCCGAAACAATGAAGCTAGGTGAGAAGAAGGAGAAAGGAAGAAAGGAATCATGTTTTCTTGGACGTTAACGCTTTAGTACGGCGACAAACAGAAGTTACTCCTATATCCTTTTTTTGTTTTATTCAAGAGAAAATCTTTCTGGGCGTAGTAAGTCTCTGCTGCGGGGTATGGTACGTTTGGGGGTGTCAGAACGGAAATCCAGTATATTATAAAGTACAAACTATAAGTGAGCAGAATGAATAAATATAATGCACAGAGCGTCCCTTTAGAGACCTCTGGATTTCTATTTGCTAGCATGAGTGCGCTTCAATTGCTCGGCTTCGTACTGAGTCGATTCTAATGACTGAGGAGACTCAATGGCCACAGTAAGATTATAGCTCTGAGGCCCCGACCACTTGTGTTGTCATCATAGCAAGGCAAGCAAAGTAATGGTTAGCATGCTCTGGCCCTTTTCATCTCCTCGCCGCATTGTCTGTATTATACAGTCATTAAGGCTAATGACTACTCCGATTTATTTGTTTTGAACGCTTGAAAATACCGGCAGCCTGCAGCAACACGGGTAGGTGTGGAAAACATCGGCGGTCTAATGAATAGACGGCACGAGGTGGCGAGGGAAAGCGAGCAGAATGCATTTTTGCTGTTTTGTTCGCCAGAGAAGAGAAGCAAGATGATATCAGGCTGCTCGAGCACACTGGTTGCACACAATTTTAAATGCTGAACGCCAGCCGACGACGAGGCTCCCATTTTAATTCCTGGTTTGTCACATGTCGGGCGCTAGCGGTGATGAATAGGCCAGCTGAGGCAGCACTACAGCATCTCATCTCTACATATCATGACCTTAGCATAATAAGGTTCTGGATGCTGTTTTGGTGAAAGCAGTGTGTAAACAATCACTGGGAAATAGAAGGCAATTTGACGCAGTATTAGGAAATAAGGGCAGGAGTGAGGGGGTAAAGAAATCATGCTTAAATTGACAGTTAAGTGAGAATTTACCAAAAATTGAAATTTTAATGCAGCTTTATTTGAATAGGTTGGAACAGGAGGTCAGGCATCATGGATTAATATTATATTTTCCTGTATGTGTTTGTCTACAAATGTATGAAAGCAGGATGAAATTGTTGACGGATTATTAGAGGGTAATTTTCATTAATGATGGAGAGAGTTATTTAAAATATTGACTTGCATGAGTTTTGCAAGGTATATTTTTCCTGACATTTGGACTGTATTCACAGGCCAGTAGGGGTGTAACGATACACTCTGCTCACGACTGGGTTCAATTCTTGATACATCGTTTTATGATGACTTTATGATGAAAATCAGGTAATACAAGCAGAAACCACACAGATTTGTATTATGATGTTTCCCTGGGCAAGTAATATGCAGTACGATACTCTGCTGCACAGTGAGGAAACGCAGTGATCCCACAATAAAACTTCAGTACATAAATTAATCAATTACATGAGATACTTTATTATAAAATCAGCTTTATGTTAATGATTTTGCCCAACTGTGGTTTAATGTAAGTGATTTAAGTTACGCTTTGCTATGAGATATGCAGTATATATTTTTATATTAAACTTTTCATTTTACACTAAATTCAAATTACAATTGATTTGACAGAACATCTAAAGAATTGTAAATTAGGGACTACCTGTACAAAGTTCATGATTTTATATATTTAAAAAATTACGATTCACAATCCTGCATTTACAATTAGATTTTCTTGTAATAAGACATTAGATAAAATACATTCCATTTTTATTTGTAAAGTGTAAACAATGCAAAATAATGTCAAGGTGTTGTATGTGTTTCTAAACAAAAAAAACCTTTCGTAGCCTGTAATTACATTAAATTACTAGAAACTAAAGTTTAAATTTGCGTTTAAAATCTGTTTATGTTTATTCCTTAGGAACTTTAATTAGTATTCCTTAGAAAACTTTTCTTGTATACAAACACAATCTTTAGTCCATTATGAATAATATATATATATACAACTAAATGTTTTCTTCAATTGAAAATCATAGTAAACAAACAGCCAGTTTTCATTGCAAAATGAAAGATAAAAAGATAAAGGCATTCATTTATTGGATATATGCGTATGCTCTGATTTTCAGAAGCATAGTTCTCCTGAATGATACATATTGCAACATTTTTCCATCGTGTCCCTATGAGTGTCTCAGCTGCCACAGCGCTGGTTCCTATTCTTATGAGGCTTTTGTTCATATCCCACCTCTGGCGAGATCTGTGGATAAACTTCAGCCTCAGTGCTGCCTGGGATTAATTATTATTGGATCAAATGATATCCATGAATATTTTAGTCAGAGAGCATTAAAACATTATAAAACTGGTATTACTGTACGGGCATATTAAAAAGTGCTGTAGACAATCTTAGGTAGAAACGCGTACACACACGAAAAACTGGCTCACCACTATAAATAACTAAGTATCATCTTTTGACAGATACAGCGATCATCTAAATAAATGAATTATCTAAGTAAATAAATGCCCATTTGCCTCAAGGTTCCATATGTTGATGTTTGCAGAGATGCTTTTCTAATCACCACTGTTGTAAAGCACGGCCGCTCGAGTTCAGACCTTTTCTAATCTGACATCTGTCATCAGCGAGGCGTTTCCACCTATAGAGCCTCGGCTCAGTGGATGTTTTGTGGGGGTTTTTTGCACCATTCTGTGAACCTGTCATGCATAAAAATCCCAGGAGATCAACAGGTTCAGAAATGCTCAAACCCCTTCTGGCAGTGACAGCCACACCGCTGTGAAAGATTACATTTTTTTGGTGTGATGTGAAGTTTGATGTGAACGTTAAGCGAGGCTCTCGAGCCGTGTCTGCGCTGTGGCGCAGCCATGCGATCGGCTGATTGGATAACTGCATGACTGAACAGGTGTTGCTAATCAAGGCATCCTGTTTAAAGGGGGTACGTGCATATGTGACTATATTAATCAGGTGGAGTGTCAGCACCAGGAAGCTACGCCATATGAAAGTTTAAACAGATTTGAAACCTCGTGCGGCTGCAGGAGATTTAGCTAGCGAAGCGCTGTCCTCCATCTCAATGCGCGACCCATTAGCATATGCGATAATCACAACAAGTTAGGTCTTGCTAACACGGTCTGCGCTGAATCCAAGCGTGACTGCTGATGGATAAAGTCACGTGTCTGGCATTAATTACCCGAACGGGGTTAGCTGGTTGTGTATGACGCATGTCAGTGCATTGGAGCAGCAAAGGCTCTTTCAGAGGATTGGCTGTGTAATGCAATCTGTATGCAGGAGATGAGCGCCACGCAAGCTGTGGCTCCCTTTATTTGTGCCCGTGCAGGAGGGTCACTCCAACCCTCTCCTCTCTCTTTTCTTCCCTATTATTTCGCTGCCTGTTAGCATTGTGCTCTTCATTATCTCAGACAAAACCACCTGCTGCAGCGTGACGCTTTCCTGGCACGATTTGCACATAGTTGCTTACGGACAGTGTGACTGATGTATTTATTTTGGTTACAGTCGTTGCAGATGTTGACTGTCAGCGGTGCTCATGGAAGGAGTCTGTGTACATTTTTCCACTATGACCTATCATGGATGTTTAGCGACAAGATATCCTGAAATGTCTATTTCGTGTTTCATTTCATTAGCACGGTGACTTAGCTAATGGCTAATGAATGTGGCTTCACACTCGATGCGCTCGGACTTTGAATGCAGATCAGTGTTTTTTTTACTCACAGAGCTGACCGACTAAGACGTAGCGTTCGACTGTTACCAAGCAAACGTTCTCATATCGTGACGGTGAAAAAATGTGTAAATGGAAGACGGTGCATAAAGAGCTATTAAATTAGTGCGCTGCTGAATTTTACCTCAATCTCCAAGGAATAGGCGGTCAGATGGCTTTCTGAATGGCTTTCTATCCCTAGTGTGTGAGGGTTAGGGGGGTTGGGTGTTAGTACATGGACACGTGCTGTATGCCTTAGTGCCATAACACTATAGAGAGGTTGCTAGAGCAGCCTTTAATAACTAAATGAACTAACATTTCAGAATAGCCTGCACCAAAACTTGGGCTTTTGCACAATTCTGGTTAACGGCATGTTACCATGTGATGCTCTTGTTGTTAATTTGTTACAGAAAGCTTGTCAAGTCTTTGATTTTTCCATACATAATCATTTAAATTGACTTTTTGAATTTGTTTCAGACCCCCCCAAAATATCCACACTGTACAAGGTGTTATAAGCAACAATGAAGTATTGTACAGACGTTCACTAATTTACTTTCAGAAGAATCCATGATTACATTCAGAAAAAATCATTAATAACTTACATGTATCATGAACCAATGACTTCAATATAGTCTATACTACACATTACCATGTACATTAATTTACAGGTGACCTAAATCATTAACACAAAGCTTATTTTAGAATAAAATATGTAATTTAGTGAGCTATGGATTAAAAAGTGAAAAGTAAAAGCAAAACACTTACTCTACTCGTGAACTCAGGCAACTGGAAAACCTGCACTAAAGCTAACTGCAGTCTGTAAGCCAAGAGGATGCAATTAATCTTTCCCTTGTGGTTGGATGTCATTAGTAACCAACTTATGAGCCATGAGGACATCTTTGCACTAATAATACAGTATTGTATATGAAAAAGATGATAAACACAGCAGAGATTGGACATCTCTGAATCACTGTGTACTGAGTGATGAACCACGAATCGAGTTTTGCTTGGAACGAGTCGTGCAGCTTGACTCCTATACCAGGTGCACCAGGAACCGAGGAAATTATTGGAGCCGAGCCGTTAATTTGTTCTGCCAAAAAAAGCATCAAGAAAGGAATAAGACAAGTTCTGAAGTGGTCAAGAAACAAGGTACCACTATAGTCACCTGAATTCAAAACCACATAAAATGAAACATTATACCTCACAGTATTCAAGCAACAAGCAAAACATTGGCAGTACTGTAAAATTAGCTCTGAATTAACACTACATACAGGTAGAGTTCACTTTACTTACAGCCACCAGTCTGTATAAACCTGCTTCACACCTAGACTGGGCAATATACACAAGGTTCGCACAAAAAAAATCTTTAAATTCAGCATCATTTTGTCTGACTGCCAATGGACTGCTCTCCTAAAGTCCACCAACTGACTTGAGAGCTAAATGTTAAGGATCTAACTTGGCCACTCGTTCATAGGTCATGCTGTTTTCATGCTGGAATCTCCTCAGGACTTTCATTCATTTTGACTTTAGATCTGACCATTTGCTAAGTCCATACTAAAGACAGCACCCCAACAACATAAAGTTTATTGTAAACACAGTGCTTGGATTTCCAACCAAAATGTTCAAACTCGACCTCAGGAGCACAAAAGAGACTCAGTGTGGCACTTTCTTAGATTTTGCCACACTACCATTCAGACCAGGCTTGTGTAAAGCTTATGAGATTGTTGTCACATGCACACACCAAGCAATCTCAGCCATAAAGTATTTCAAATTTGTCATCGGCCTCAGGGCAGCTTCCCTGATCAGTATGCCCCTGGCTCGGTCATCCAGTTCAGGTATAGTACTATAGTACTCCAAAGGACAATTAATCTTTTTGTATCCTTCTCCTAACTTAACCATAAATAACAGTAATGCCATCCTCACGAGAAAAACAACTACTTTTTATTCTGAAGTATTTAAACCTAATAAAACCGTTATCAGTTGGTGAGCAGTTAGTCTGATTTGTGATCTGAAAGGTGGGTGGTTGTACCTAAGCAAGGGTTTAATGGTTACTCTAAACCAGGTATTTTTCTAATAATAAGTTTGAATAATTTCTGAGAAATCTTAAATGCAATTATGCAACGTTTAATGTCCATCTGAACGACGTTCGGCTTTTACATCCAAGGTCATAAAAATTAAAGAAATAAATTGTAATAGGAAATAAGAATGTCTTTAAACTCCATACCTAGCGGCCATAAACATACAAAACATAAACAGAAGGAAAGCGCTGCTGGACACAATATAATATTCAGAGCGCTCTAATTGCTCTAAATTCTAATTACCATAATTTATTTCACAATGATTTTAGATTTGTTTATTACTTGCTTATTTATGTACATGCACTCTATTATTTCATTGCACTCTTGTGCAGTGTGTTTTGCTTCTTCTGCCCAGCTGTTCACACACACACACACACACACACACCAGTAAATGCTGCAGATACATGAGCAGAGGAAGCTTTCCAACCATGTTAGAACTTAAGAGCAGCAGAAGTGAGTCATTTACTCAAAAACTCACTACTTATCAAACTCGTTTGCTTACAACTGGACTAGAGACTGTTCTAAATCGGTTAATATTCTTAGATACTTGTGATACTTTTGCTGCTTATTTGAAACAAGCTGTAAATTTGTAAGTGTTTGTATCTGTCCTATTGTTTGTCCCTCTACTACCTGTATAGGTAGCCTAGTGGTTAATGTACTGGACTCTAGACCTGATGATCCAGAATTCAAATCCCACCTCTGCCAAGCTGCCACAGTTGGGTCCTTAAGCAAGACCTTTTACCCACCACTGATTGAATTGTATGACAGTATTAGCTGTAAGTAACTCTGGATAAGGGCGTCTGCTAAACGCCCTAAATGCATATTCTTTCTGACCTTTAACTACATTAAAACTGGTTTGCATTCACACATTGAGTCTTTATTTCATCTTGCTAATCTTTCATGTTGTTTGTAATTCTGGCTATCGGTGCATTTTTGTCTTCCATCACAAAGCATAGTGCCGGTCATTTCAATCATTCATCAAACACCTGGGTTATCTTAAATGCCCTTACACATTGTTTGCACACAGTTTCCATGTGAAAATAACCTTTAATAACAGTAGCCCAAAATGTGACTGTCTGTTCAGTGTCCGTTTTGGTCAACACCTTGTTTCACAGAACATTAAATGGTGCAGACCTTTATGAATTTTACTTTGATGTTGATGATTATAATATGACAATATAGCAACAAATGATATGTTAAAAAACTTTATTTAAGGGGGTGTGTTGTGAAAAATGGTAAGGATTGCTAACGTCTCTCGGTCGTGTTGTTTCTTTCTCCACAACATAAGAAGGATGCGTCCATTTCTTTTCACAGAAGCAACACAGATTCTGGTTCAGTCCCTTGTCATCTCAAAATTGGACTACTGTAACTCTCTCTTAGCAGGGCTTCCTCTGACCGCTATCTGATCCCTACAGATGATCCAGAATTCAGCTGCAAGACTTGTGTTCAATGTTCCCAAGTTTACAGACACTACACTTCTCTCCACCAGAGTCCCTGTAGCTGCTCGCATCAGATTTAAACCTCTCTTGCTTGCCTACAAAGCTAAAAATGGGCCTGCACCGACCTACCTTGCAGCACTTATCACACCCCGCACTGCACCTCGCTCACTCCGGTCCTCTAGCGCTGCTCGACTGGTCCCCCCATCTCTCAGGGGACGAGGAAGGCATGCATCTAGACTGTTCTCTGTTCTGGCTCCTAAGTGGTGGAATGAACTTCCCCTTAACATTCAAACAGCTGAGTCCCTGGCTATCTCCAAACTCCGCTTGAAGACCCATTTATTCCCCTGTTGAGTCTTGGTCCTCCCAAGGTTTCTTCCTACAATTTTAGGGAGTTTTTCCTTGCCACTGTCGCCCTAG
>JAVSBV010000093.1:4163842-4196036 GCA_033117975.1 Parotocinclus spilosoma
AGAGAGAGAGAGTGTGTGTGTGAGAGAGAGTGTGTGAGAGAGAGTGTGTGTGAGAGAGAGTGTGTGTGAGAGTGTGTGTGTGTGAGAGTGTGTGTGTGAGAGAGAGTGTGTGTGTGTGTGTGTGTGAGAGAGAGTGTGTGTGTGTGTGTGTGTATGTGAGGGACCCAAGTCTGTGGGACCATTGCTCCACCTTGGCACCTGTTACCCAATCTTTTAAATAACATAAAAAGGTAAAAGATTCAGTGATCTGCACTGCTGTTTGCTGCTTTTGTGCTTTATAAATCACTATTGTTTGCTGCAAGCCTAAAATGAGTGCAACAACAATACTAACCAAATAAAATATGTCTGGAGCAAGCATGAAAGTATCTGGAGCTACTATATTAAGCTATATCACTAAAGGTATGACGGGCTCTCATTATCTAGGGTTTGGCTGTACGTTTAAGCTTGTACTTTAAGCTTCTTGTATGCTAGTAACTCAAAGAGCGTGTTATAAAGAGCATTACTCTGATCAAAGTGAACCTGTATAGCACCCTGTAAAATAATTTTGAACTAAGATTATGATAATACGTGCAGATATTCTTCCTTCAGATCATGTTGACAGGGACACTTTAACTAAGGGTCAGGGCCACTTTATCTTAGTTCAGACTTGAACTCAGTCTTGACTTGTCTTGGACTCAACAAAGGGCGTCTTAACTACAGCACTACAATTAACAGCATCCTGATCCCAACCTCTTGTCCTATAAAGTAACCAGACCTCAACTTGTGTATCGCTAAAGACCATAAAAGCAAACATCTGTCTATTAGGTTTTGTAGCGGCTCATGCCGTTATTTGGAAAGTAAATTGGCAGATGGCCGATATATAATGCCAATATCACATTTGTTTTTGCACCCGATAAAATAATAAATGATACGCAGTTGCTGAACTTAAATTAACATTTATTTAAGCTATACATTCACCATCTAAGTTTGCACTTTGCAACTTGAATCACCATCTGTAACCCACTAGAACCCATTATCTTTCTACTAACACCATTTAGAAACCAACATCTGTCTACTAAAACCATCTCACTCCCATGAGATAGGGCAACCGCAAACAACCGGCTGTATCTATGGTGCACCTCAAAGCCAAATCTCCTAACATAATCTAGAGCCCAACATCAATGATATATAGCACCAAACTACAAAACTAAACCAAAGTACTACCAAGTCTACCACTTCTAGATCCCAATATGTCTATTAACACCATGCATTTTAATTATACAGTGCACAAAATGAAACAACTGTATCTATAAAGCACCCCATGAGTCATCTCTAAACTGCTAACTTCATCTAGAACCCATTATCTGTATGTTGACAACTCAACGTCTGTCTACTAACACCATATAGAACCAAAATGTTAATGATAACGAGCATCCAAAACCCAATATCTACCCTGTATCTACACTCTCCTAAAAAATATTGAATCAGTAAGGCCAATCGTATTTTATTTTTGCTGTAATCTGTACAATATTTGTACAGTGGCTCTGGTTGACTTTCCAGCTTCACAATTACTTGTTTTTCATCAGTAGACATTTCTCTGGTAATCATATTGGTTACTCCACTAATTATAAGTGCACAGTCTGACAGAAACCAAACCTGAAAATGAGCATAGATATTCGGCGCTATGAGTTGTTTGAATCATCAGAGTGTAACAGAACACACTTGGGCAACTAAACAGACCTCACAGTCACATGTTCCAGTACTTTTGCTCTGGGTGGGTTCAGACAAAGGTGAGCTGTGCACCAGATAACCAAATGTAAATACCTCCAAAGCAAAGTCGAAATGTTGATCTGTTGAACCCAAATGATTTCCGTCTACAGCAAAAAGAAAAGATACTCCAATATTCCAATACTTTTAAAAGGGAGTGCATACAGCACCCCAAAGTCAACTTCAGTTTGTTAACACCATCTAGAACCCAACATCTGTACATACAAGATGGTTTAATGTTGTTTATTATGAACAAACTGGCAATACATTTAGCATGTTTTGCAACAATCCAGCCATTTAATCCCATTGCTTCACATATCCTACTCAAGGTGAGCTTTACATGGATTTAAACAGCATTTAAGTCTTTGGAAATTCTAATGAGAGCTTCAGTTAGCAAAGCCTCTGCTTTCAAAGCTGCTCACTCCCCCTCCCAATTTAAGTAAAGGCCTTGGCTGTCAGCCTGTAAGCCAAACCTCGGTGTGCGCCATTGTTTTAGTCCAAACAGACTGTCTCATGAGAACTCGCTTTTGTGTGCCATTTGTCCTTTTGTAGTTCTAGGGCAAACAGAGCTGAGTGCCTTTCAAAATTGCAAGTGAGCGATTCGGCTGAGGTAATACCTGCATATACGATTAGTGCTGCGCTTCTTAACACCTTCATTTTGAGAGGGGTTTTACGGACCAGAAAACTTGCAGTACTCTTTGATTATCCAGGAAATTATAGCATTTTATGTTAATGATGCTTAATGCGGTTTTAGATGGATAGCATGACCTCTCGTTTAAGTTAAATTCCGTTATAATGGTAATAAATTTGATTTAATTTCACAATACAGTTCAATTCACAATTTCAACTGATGATCCAAATAAATCGAATGATTCTCTATAGGAACGAGGCAGCATATTGCATCATGCTCCAAAATAACGAACATTTCCTTATATAAAGTCGCCAGAGTCAACTTCTGATATAGAGTAGCAAAACAAAACCTGCTTGTATAAAGCACCATAATAAAAAAAAATGTTACAATAGCACCCAGTTTTAGCGCTCTTAGTTTAAATAAAATTAAATAAAATAAAGTTGATAAGTGCACCAAGACTTAACTTTGGTTTATAACAATGAATTGTACAGATTCTTGTGTGCCTGTAGTCTGGGCTGAATGTGTGTTATTATGACTATGAGATTATATGAGAGATCAAATCATTATTTAATGCTGAAAATATCACCTATATATAGCAGTTTCTATGTAAGCCTATTGCCACCATTCTCTTTTGCACAAGCACAATGATTATTTTCTAATGACTAAAGGTGGACTGAAAACCCCATGCCAGGCATTTATTATGAAGTAAATATAGAGTTATGATTGATATAAAGGTATGGCTGCTCTATCAGAGATCCTGTCCTTCTGCAGATCAATACGGCTTTTTACTGTCAGACATTTTGAAGTAATTCAGTGAATGAATGAACCAGTGAGACGCAAGAAGTAGCCCCTTGGAAAGAGTCATGACATTCCTTGCCTTGCTAACAACCTTTCTAAGAAACAAAAACAACCATGAAGAAGTATCTGCATTGCTCACAAAACACAAAAAAGGGGATATTTCGTGTTTTCATTATGATACTTTATATATATATATTATTATTATTATTTTTTTTGAGACTGAGAGCATTAATTGCTTCAGAATACCTTGATTTCTGCTTTATTTCTTAAGCTCCAACTGCCAGTGCTGATTGGGCAGATTGGGAGATTATTTATCACCTGTAGGAAACCAAATGAGGAACGGAGGAAGTAGTGTGCACATAAATAATTATGTGAAAAACTTACTGGACGTGTTTCTATGGCAGGAGAAAGAATGGCTCATAAGTCGAGTCCATTACATAAGCAATGCAGTAGTGTTTACCCATATTTGTTGAAAGTACAGCAGTCGATGTCTCACAGGGTCTATATTAAGCCTGTGTGGGTAGCAAGCTTGGTGAGCTACCCTCCAACTCCAGTATTTAGCAAATATAAACCTTGGATCCATTTATATTTGTAGGCTTTAATTGAAGCCATCTACATCTCGGAGATGGTTATTTCCGGTTAAAATAAGCAGGCTCCTGCAAGGACATGGCCTGATTATATGGTGCATCCGATTTACAGTGTGTCCCCTGAAAGACCTCGCAGCATCTCGCAGCACCGTGTTAATTATGCCGCTGCTAACTAAAGCTTGCTGGAGAATGCGGAGATTAATCGACTTAATTCTTTGCGCAACTAATTTAATCACGTTTCTGAGCTTCGGCATATGAGATCTGACATCACTGCTCATTTCAGATAAATATGCTCCGTGAAACTTCAGATTTGGTCAGCCATGCCAGTTCAGACGAAATAGTGGTGACAGTGTGGCATAGTTTTTTACATTTACCTAAAATAAACAAAGTTAATTTTAAAGGGACGATTTGTGCAATTCAAGATTTAAGGGGACTGTTCAAGGAATCTTTCAAATAGTGGCAGTTTGGCAGTGCTGTGACTTAACCACTCCACTTTTTGGTCCATATTCCAGTACCTTAATGGCTGTACCATTACTGTTCCAACATGTATTCCAAATATGCCTTGCAGTTGCCAGTTTTAATTCCAGCCCAACTGGAACCACAATATTCAACATCAATTGATTTAAGTGATTTGGTTTACCATTATAATATATACAATATTTGCAGCATCTGTCAAGTACAGCAACACTGTGACCTCCCTCATCATAAATGTTGATACTTCATTACACTCTGTACAGTCTGGCCAACAACTGGGTTTTACACTAATAGTTAAACAATAACTAATAATGAAGGGTCCCAAAACATGAATGCATTTGTACTCCGGTATCTACATATATACTCTGAACTTTAATTGTGTGCTTGCTTGGATCTTCACAACAACAACTGAAAGATCAAAGAACATCAAGCAATGCTGACTCTCATAGACAAATTTACCACTGTTGCGTGACCTAAACCTAAACCTAAACCTAAATAAAGCATCTAGGGGGTATTTTGAAGACCAAGCATTCAGTGACACAACAATATGCTCAGTGGAAAACTGTGAAATAATGCAATCATGGCAAAGTTATCTTTGTTATCGTTACGTTATTAATCTATCATCATTAAGGACATATCACAGCAATTATTTTCCATTTATATGTAATAAAACAATTTCCTATATCCCCTGTGATCATGAATCATACTTTATATTATATAATTTCCATGGTAGTCAGCGCCTAACATTTGTTATCTTCTGCTTAATCCACAAGGGGTGGCAGGCCAGCAGGTGCCCACTCGGCAACTCTGGGCGCAAGGGCAGGAACAGCCCTAGATGGGGCATCAATCCATAATAGGACACACACACACACACAAACACAAACACACACACACACACACAGTCATGCACATACTCACACACTAAGGGCCACTTTTAGAGATTATACACAAATGTCTTTGGACTGTGGGAGGAAACCAAAGTTCCCAGAGTAAACACGGGGGAGACATGGGGAGTAGATGCAGACTCCACACAGAAAGGACTCCACCCTGGGATTGAACCAAGGACCTTCTTGCTCTGAGGCAGCGGTGCTACCCACCGAGCCACCGTGCTTCCCGCTAAACATTTAATTATATTTATTTTTAATTGCCAATGCTGCATGGCAAAGTTGACAGTTTGGGCTGTTTTCAATGGTGAGTTGGTGCTTATGCTAGTCAGGTATGACCTATGTGGTAATGACGGTATGGTTTGGTTAAGTCTGTTAGTCTATTGCGGTACTTTATTGCTGGTTCAGTTTCATATAGCTTATACTGTACTTTACTCTTACATAATTTTGGAAAGCACCCAAAGGTGGGTTTGGTCACATTTCACTCAAACTGCTATGCTTATTATTTGATGTGTAATGAAAAATATCGTATTGACCACCAGAAAAATGCAAAATACAAGCATTTTCAATAGGGCCTCCTTTTGGCCCCCACTCAAATTAACAGTTAAGCTAATAGATACCTGTGTTTTTTTTAGGCTGCTTCATTTGGGGAGACGGAACCCGCAGATGATAAATTATGAATGTTGAACAAGATGACCTCTTACCATCAGCAGCAGATGATGAGAGGTCCTAGATGGAAAGGGGCCTGGTTCGACCCCTTATTTCTCCTGCTCTTGGCTCTGCAGTTGCTGGCAGTGGCGGGTTTGGTACGAGCCCAGACGTGTCCTTCTGTGTGTTCATGCAGCAATCAATTTAGCAAGGTCATCTGCACACGGCGAGGACTAAGGGAAGTCCCCGATGGCATCTCCACCAACACTCGCTACCTGAACCTTCAGGACAATCTCATCCAGGTGATCAAAGTGGACAGCTTCAAGCATTTACGTCACTTGGAGATCCTCCAGCTTAGCAAAAATCACATCCGCAACATTGAGATCGGGGCCTTCAATGGGCTGACCAGCCTCAACACCCTGGAGCTCTTTGACAATCGGCTTACGACCATCCCAAATGGAGCGTTTGAATATCTGTCCAAGCTCAAAGAACTGTGGCTAAGGAATAACCCAATAGAAAGCATACCATCCTATGCGTTTAACCGTTTACCCTCCCTGCGTAGGCTGGACTTGGGCGAGCTCAAGCGCCTGACCTATATTTCAGATGGCGCATTCGAAGGTTTGAGCAATTTGCGCTACCTAAATATGGGAATGTGTAACCTCAAGGAGGTCCCCAACATTAAGCCCCTGGTTCGCCTGGATGAACTCGAGATGTCAGGGAACCAGCTGACAGTGATCCAGCCTAGCTCATTTAAGGGGCTCGTGCACCTCCAGAAGCTGTGGATGATGCATTCTCAGATCCAAATTATTGAGAGGAACTCTTTCGATGACCTGCAGTCATTGAGCGAGCTCAACCTGGCTCACAATAATCTCACCTTCGTGCCCCATGACCTTTTCACCCCTTTGCGCCATTTGCAGAGGGTACACCTGCACCATAACCCGTGGAATTGCAACTGTGACGTCCTGTGGTTAAGCTGGTGGCTCCGGGAGACTGTGCCAACTAATACCAGCTGTTGTGCTCGCTGTAACTCTCCACCAAGCCTCAAAGGACGGTACATTGGCGAGCTGGACCAGAGCTACTTCCAGTGTTATGCACCTGTTATTGTTGAGCCTCCAGTAGACCTCAACGTCACTGAGGGAGTAGCAGTGGAGCTGAAATGTCAGACCAATTCAGTGACCTCGGTCAGCTGGCTAACACCAAACGGCTCCATTATGACACATGGGGCATCGCAGACACACATCTCGGTGCAAAATGATGGGACTCTGAACTTCGCCAGTGTCACGATGCATGATACGGGAAACTACACGTGCATGGTGAGCAACATGCTGGGCAACATTTCAGCTTCCGCAGTACTCAACGTGAGCTCTGTAGACAACAGTGGTGTCACCTACTTTACCACAGTCACCGTTGAGACCATTGAACCCCCAATGAACGGAATGAGCAGGACTCCAGAGCAGCCATCCTTTGGCTGGGTGGCGTCCTCGACCACAAGGGGAACCCCTCTCTCTACTGAGAAAGCCTACACCATCCCCGTGACTGACGTAGACATCGAGGGAGCCCTCAACGGTTTGGAGGAGGTCATGAAGACCACCAAGATCATCATAGGCTGCTTCGTGGCCATCACCCTCATGGCCGCCGTGATGCTCATCATCTTTTACAAGATGAGAAAGCAGCACCACCAGCAGGACCACAACGGGCCGACTCGCACAATCGAGATCATCAACGTGGACGACGAGCTGACGGGCGTCCCTGCCATGGAGAGTCACCTGACTCTCCCGCCACTCGAGCACGACCACTACAACCACTACAACGCCTACAAGAGCGCTTACAACCACGTGTCAACGCTCAGCTCACTGCATAGCTCTGCCCATGAACCTTTACTAATCCAAGCCAGCTCGAAGGACAACGTGCAAGAGACGCAAATTTGAATTGCTGGCTTTGAACAGGATCAGTACTAACAATGCTTTGGGTTTCCTGGCAGAGGAATAACCTACAACCTAAAGCCTCGCAGAGAGACAGAGATGAAGACGTGTCACTGAGAACCAGGATGTGTGTATAATTTCAGTAAGTGTGTTTACAAGCAGTTATTTATTTAAACATGTGTAGTGGCTAAATCAAGAAAAAGAAACAATTTAATATCCTTTTCCCTCCCACACTCATTTTCATTTGATTTTTGAACGAATGGTTAATTAAAAGCAGTGTGCTACCTGCGACCTCATGTGAAAAAGCCACAGATGGCATTCATTCCAATTCCGTATTTGTGGAAATTCTGCCTACATTTTAATGAAATGACTGCAAAGGATGGCCACTAAGGACTTGAGACTATAACAGTGTACGTAGATGTGCTGAACTTATCTGTTGATCATCGGAAATTCTGTCTCTTTCAGATTAAAAGGCAAAGCAACGGCTATTCCAAAACAGCACAGGCCTAGGTATACCCTGGACAGGTCGCCAGTTCATGGCAGGCTTGCTCTCTTAGATCAGTTAGGATATTACAGTACAATATAATAATTATATGACAATCATGCCATTTTACTGACCCTGGTGAACCACTGTGGAATCAAATCCATGACAAAAATAAGTAAGGGATCTGCTATTTTAACGCTGTATACGTGACCAATCAGAAACACTGTTCTATTTTGTTCACAAAGAAGAGTTATCGAGTCAGGGGTGACGAGTTTAATATCAGCAATGTTCTTAGAGTATTATTTAAATAGTGGCTTTGTATAAAATACACGTTTAGTTTTGTTTACTAATGCATTTTCCTTATCATTACTAAAATATTTGTTTCTATTAATATTAACCATTAATATCCTGCTTGGCTCCCAGGTATAAGAGCAGTGTAAGATACTGGCCAACCACCGTGGATAACCTGGGTTCTACTCTCAACAATGCATTCTGGCTTAACCTGCAGACAAAATTGGCTTTAACGAAGGGGAGGTTAGTCATCAATGCTACAGTGACTCCTAGCCAGCCCTGTCAGGGACTGGCATTCCATCCAGGGCATTAGTATGAATTGATTTATAGTTTCCTGCTTTATGTAGGATATATGCTTATTCACCATGTCTTATACACACCCTTTTCTGTATTTTTATGACATAATTGAATGCATTTTTGTTTTCTGTAGCATACAAGGTCTGACTGTTCCTAATATAACGAATATGTTTAAATATTTGTATAAAATCCAAAGAAAACCACAAAGCAAAAGTTGAATTATAGGGTAGGTAATTCAAGTCTTTGACAAACAGGCGTGTAATAAATAACTAATTAACCGAAAAAGTTCAAATTAAAAAGAGCTTTCTGAGATGACTGAAATCTGGCAACCCTGCTCAAAACCATCAAGGGTTGATACCTATTTTAGGATTAACTGTATCGTTGCTTAAAACTGATAAACAATAGGTCAAACACTTACTACATACACATTCTATGGCTTCAACATTTGTCTGTTTATATAGTTTATACTATTTAACGTCTCTCTTCAGCATCAATGACCATTCAACAACAGACATAAGGTTTCATCAATACAAGGTTTTATCTTGACTGTGGATAATTAAAATGTGCAGCGTTTAGCAAAGCCTGTTACCTAGAGTGAATTACACTTGAGAAAAGTACTTGAGGATTCGTGGTTGCCTTGAAGAGCCTTGGGCAGTAAGCATGTTCTTCTGTGTCTCACTTGGTTCATATGGGTTTTGTATCCATATGAACACATAAATAGTAAAAGGATAGTTTATGCTAAAGCACCCCTAGATGAATGATACCCTGGTAGAGATGAGGAAAGAAATTCACATTTTGGTCAATCATCTTGAATTCACAATAAAACAGAGAATTGTTAATTTAATTCAATTTACTCCATCATCAATTTATTTTTATTTTTTTTACAAAACCACATTTGCCACAATTATTGGGTGTCCTCTCATATTTTTTTTCATAAGGTTGGAGCATACAGAGCAGGGAATTTGAAAGCATTCATTCTTATAGAATTTCTCTAGATCATTTATGGTCCTGTGTTTTGCACTCTCCTCTGAAGCTTACTCCACAGGTATTCTCTTGGGTTTAGATCAGAGGTCTGAGCCAAGAAGCCTGAGTGCATTTATAATAAAACTATGTTTGTGGACATATGTTTCAAATAATTGTCTTGCTGGAGGATCCAATGGAGTGTTATTTGAGGTTTTAGACAGAAGTAGATAGATTTTTATTTGAAATGTCCTGGTATTTAATGCCATGGAGGTGGCATCTGAGACTTGGTGACTCAGAGATGCTACATTTTTCTGTATCTATCCAACAGTTATCCTTCAAGAATCTGTTGTCAATCTGTCATCGTCCTTACTGTGGAAAACAAATTGTGTCCTCATCCAGGCAGGTTTGTGACATTTGTATTTGTGGTTATGAGGATTTTTAGGATTTGTGGCATTCCCTGACTTCAGATCAACACTGTGTTCACTTATTTGAATTGTGTGTTCTGTTGTGTTTTGTCTCTATATTATCATAACATCCAGTAAGTCAGGAGAATATGAACATTCTTAAACGCTCTGATCATCATTTACATCTTTTTTTTTATGTAAAAAAAAAGTTTAATATCTTTTATGTGTTATGTTTATACATATTTCTAAGGGTGCCATTCATTGTTGCATATGGTTTTGTTACCAATAATTTATTTTTGAGGAGAGAGTTTTACATTCACACTAAATTTATGTGTAAATTCAAATTCTTTGACTTAAAAATCCAATCAAGGCTTGGATCCCACCCCCCCTAATTTTTCTAGTGTGAGATTAAAAAGTATATAAAAAGTAGTTTATTCCTTATTAAAAGATGATATTCCATACACAGAATTAAATTTGCACATCCATAGTCTTCAAATCCTTTAAGCTTTCTCAGATGAGAAAAGAACTGTGAAAAGTAACAGCCACGCCTCCTTCTGCAAGAACAAGCAAACTTGCTTACTGAATCTTGCAGATAATCTTTATTTCCAGCCCTTACCTTGCAGCTACACTGTTGGGTTTCAGCCCAGATCTTGTACCTACTTAAGATGATCATATTGCATTGGAACTAGGAAAGGATTTAAATTCAGTTCACGGCTGGTTTGTGTGGGAGTAGTGAAATGACTCTATCATTTCAAAATATCAATTACTTTTCAATTAACAGCACTTTCAATTATCATGCACTGTATCGTCGTCTTATGCTCTGCTGCTTCACCACAATTTCACATTGCAGAATGATTTAATTAATTAAATTAAATTGTGTGTGTTAGCGAAAATATCCCAAATCACATCATAGTGAGATTCATTCATTCAATATCTTCCACTTAATCCACACAGAGTCGCGGCCAAGCCAGTGCCCACCCGGCAATTCTGGGCACAAGGGCAGGAACAGCCCTAGACGGAGCGCCAATCCATCGTAGGGCAGACACAGACACACACACACAGTCGCAGACTAATGGCCACTTTTAGAGACACACACATGTCTTTGGACTGTGGGAGGTAAACTTTGTACCTGGAGTAAACCCACACAGACAAGGAGGACATGCAAACTCCACACAGAAAGGACCCAGACCGCTCCACCCTGGGATTGAACTCAGGACCTTCTTGCTGTGAGGCAGCGATGCTACCCACCTAGTCCCCGTGGCACCTTCACTAGTAAGATGTACTTTATCAATTAAGAGTTGGTCATTATAAAGCTAGATTTTTAATTTTGTATTTTTCTCACATCTGAAATTGTGAAAATGGGAGCTTTTAACACCACATAAGTTCAGAGCTTACTGCAAATACCATGGACAGAATAGCAATCTATGACAATGTTAGTCAGGACAACTGTAGCAATGCCAGTAAAAATCATTCTGACCAACCTGTGTAACTGGGTGGTGGCCTAGCTTAGTGCTGCTGCTATGTGGGGAATTATAATCCCCAGTCCCAATATCAAAACCACAAACCTATTAGAACACACGGCGAACTGATACAGAATGAGCATAGAACAGTGTTCTAAATGGATTCTTATCTTACCACTTTCCTTTTTATAAGATGTTCTACTATAAGGCAATGGTTTTAGATTGTAGGATTTATATTGTTGCACAATAACTGCAAAACAGTAGAGAAAGTGCATGCTCACAGTGATGCACATGAATGAGCCTATGCTCTTTCCAGTCTACAGATAACAGGCAAAGTGGAGGACCAATCAGAATTTGTCCTGCACCACTACACAGTGCTAACATAACAGGAAGTATAAGGTTGAGGGTGGGGTGTTGAATATTTGTAAACCAGGTAGGAATTTCCCCTACCTGGGGAAAAGCATATGAAAGCATGAAAGTAGTTTCCTTTTATGCAAACATTTATTATCCAAACCATTCTCCATAACAACTTACATTCAGTTAACAGGGGTTCGACTGTATTATATTACATACGGAGAAAATTAGCATTGATCTCAATCCATCAAAACAGAGCAGCCTGGTACTGCTCCGGAATGGCTAAACAGATAATCATTCAATAATTAATTGTGTTTTCTGCCAAGTTAAATTCATGATTAATTAAAAGTTATTTCATTTCATGAGATACAAAAATAACTATTACAATTTTTCAAAGAAAACACAAGCATGCTGGCATATTTTTATACACTTCTCTCTTTTTTATTATTCATTTCAGGGAAGGATATTATGTTATCTGCTTTATAATGAGAAACGAGCTTTCACAGTCATTAAAAAATGCAAATAGACTCTTAAATAGACTCTTGCCCAAAGATATGATTTTTTTTTTAAATGTGGAAAATGTGTGAGCCCTTTAGAATTTCTATATGTCTTCATAAATATCACCTTAAACATCCGATTCTTACACAAGACCTGAACCAAATTAAACTAATAAGGAATTAATTTTAAGTAATGCAATTATTATAATTGGTAACTTATTTATTTAGTAAAGTGTTCCAATACTGCATATCTGAGTGACAGAAGAACTGCATGGGAAGTACCTTTGGTACCTTTGAAAGTGCTTTTGGTATTTCCTGTGTAACCTCTGCAATAACTGCAACTACATGTTTGCAGTAGCTATTGATCAAGCCTACATATCGGCGTGAAAAACCCTCCATACAAAACAACTTCAACCCTTGGATGTTGGTAAGTTTCCTTAACTCCTTAAACTGCTTGTTGATATATGCAGGTGCGCAAATTGTTTAGAAGCAAAACCTGAATCAGGTTACAATGGATCTAGAGCAGAGGTTTAGAAAGAGCTTAGAAACTGGGTCACAACCTGGTCTTTAATCCTAGTGAAAGGTGTATTATCTGAATCGTTATAACAGGTAAACCTTATAAGAAGGAAAGCAGGGAAAATAACATGCAATCCATATATCAATAGAGAATCCAATTTGAGGATTAGGCACCACCTACAAGTCACAAAACAAAAAATTATTTGCTAATTTGCCCAAAACCTTAAAAAGTTGGTTCTGCATTTTACTCTGGTGGTGGGGATTAGATTTTTAAAAAGTTAAAAAGTCAGACAACACAAAACAACAGGTTCATCTGTACTTTCCAAAGCATGTTACAAAGACTGAGATTTCCAGCGATACTTCACTGAGGCAAATGTTTAGAGAGAGAACAAAGGTGAACTTTTGGATTTCAACAGGAGTGAAAAAAGTCTTCCCTTCGTAACAGTATATATATATATATATATATATATATATATATATATATGTTAATCTGGGGTTTCAGTCCACACACTAAAAAAAATCTGCAAATAAGGAACACTACAAAAAAAGTTTATAAAGCACTGTTCTAGAGGATCGAGTGTATACCTGATTGTTGGTTCGTTGCTTACGTGATCCCAACTGTATTGTAATTAGACTATAGAGGCACAACCAGGTGTGTAATTTCATTTACAGAGATCATAATCATTACCGACTTCCTCCAATAAGTAAAAAAAACAAACAGAAAAAACAAATCCCATATAGTGGCATAATGCAGTGGATCCAAACACAAACTGAATACTGAATATAACAACAACTCATGCTGTCCAATACTATTTATCTTTAGCTTTAGGAGATCGAAAAAAACAGAAATACTGATAAGAAATTAATGAAATATTAGTTGCACAGCCTTAGATCATCTAAAGATGGTCTTTGTAAGTCCACTGTGAGAAACAGGCCAAAAATAGATGGAGGTAATATGATTTAAATTGATTTGTCGCAATATTTGGACTGTATTAAAAGCTTGAAGATCATTTGAAGAAGAGTTTCCAATGTGAACTGTGTATTCAATGCTACCCAGTGTTTGTTCTCTGTCCCATTTTTTTCACAGATTTGTAATGAATGATATTTTGTTGAAAAAAAAAAAGAATCTTCTGTCATTTAAAGATTTTTATCTTTAAGCTTGTACAGAATGGTTGGTCCAAACCAGACTTCTGAAATGAAGGACATGTTTTTGGACCTACTGTGTTTGAACCACCATGGCGTACCTCACCATGTTGCTCTGCCATCAGGCGGATTTTTTTTTTCCTTTCGTTTTCTTGCTGTGCTTTGTTTGTTAACGGTAAACCGTTTAAGATTTCTATGATGAACTGAAAGGACAAATCCTGGTATTTTTCCTCTTTTTCTAATCAGAGAATGTATGCTTCTCTAAAAGTTGATTTCTACACAGATTGTTGCAGCATTCACATCTCAACATACAACACCATATGCTGAAATGATTGAGGTATGCTACACTTGAGGGTTAACTGTAAAAAAAAAAAAAAAAAGATTTATTAATACCAGAGATTGTAGTTCATGCAGTACATGCTGTAAATGTAAATAAAATGTTTGTTTTTCTTAAATTGGAGAGTTTGTCATTGATGCTAACTGTACTTTTCTATGTTGATGGCTAGAGACATTTAATTATGTCTGTATTGTCTAAGATTTATGAACAAAACTTCACATCTCATTCACATCAGAACTGAAGACTATAACTTGAGCCGTGGAATTACATCTACCTGTCTGTCTGCCTGTCTGATAATTTATCCATCTAATCCCTGGTATCTGACTGTACATTCATCCAGGAAATGGGTTAAATAACAAATACTCAGAAGACAGGAATTCTATGTACATTATTTATTTGAGAAAAAGCTCATAACCTTTATACTTTTAGTACTGTCAACTTAATATCAAGCTCAGGAGACTGTCAGGCTTTCTCTAGCTCTCTCTTTCACCTTTATAATTGTGTCTTTAGAGCCTACAAAAAGAAATGGTTATATAAACTAAGAATGTCTGTGTGTGTGTGTGTGTGTGTGTGTGTGTGTGTGTGTCACACACTGAGGTATGCCAAGCCCAGGCATCACTGGCTAATCACCTGAGTGTTTACTCCTGTGCCTCGTCTTCCCTTATTTTTTAGAGCTACATTTTGCGCACCATTGCAGCCCTTAATCGCATATGGAATGTTTGAACTCGGCTCTGGTTTCTGATACTGTGACTCAGCCTTTTAGAGATCTTTGCTTTTGTCATTGGACTCTCTTTAAGCTCTTGAGTTTCGTCTGTTACCTTAATTTTATGCTTATGGAAATAAATAAGCATGGATACTTGTCGCTCCCTCCAATCAGGGTCATTCTTGCTGTAAGTGCATAAAAGACCAGCAAAAATCCTCTTCTGTCTCACAGCAAGTCTCATCCCTATAATTGTCACTCGCTTCCTGAATCGCTTGATCATATACAGGGTCGCTGGAGAGCCGGTACCTAGCCGGTGACACAGGGCACAACAACTCTAGACGGGGTACCAATGCATCACATGACACATGCTCACACATCTTCATACTATGGGCACGCTTTAGATACCAGTTAACACACGTCTTTGGACTGTGGGAGCAAATGTTTAAGTAGTCTTCTGATAAAACCTAATTGAAGAGCATACAGACTCCACACAGAAAGGACCCACCTGGGAATTGAAACCAGGACCTTCTCTCTGTAAGGCGACAGTGTTACCCACGAGCCACTGGGCCGCCCTCACTATAATATAATTAGTGTATATATGTGTGAAATTAGTTATTGTACAGAATGTCAGACAATGTACGGAATATGTGACATTTTTAGGGATAGCTTGAAATGTCTGGGTTATATTAATATGCTGTATTCTTTCCCTAGGCATTATATATCATATCCTAGGAATCATACAGAAGAAGTCAGGAGTAAGTGCGACAATAAGCATTTCTTATTGTCGTCCAATTTTTGCCATTCTGTACATAGCCTAGCTATTGTACATAATCCCTAATTTCACACATTGCCTATAACATATGCACCCAAAGTGTAGCTTGTTACTGACAGTGGAAGTGGAACATGCACGTAGGACCAAAATGGCATTCAGAGGCATTACACTGGGACACATCAACTACATTACGTCGTACAGCCTTAACTCTGCGTGGAATGAGTTCCCATGTTTTATTTTCAGCTCATCATTCACTGTATCAGGGACTGGGACTGAAATACCTAACACTTTACAGCAGGAGCTGAAATACCAGGAGTTTGGATACCAGGGTTTAACTGTATATAAATTTCTTATAAACAAAGTTTTGTATTATCCAATAAAACATTAAAGACCAGACCGAATTTGGATGCACCAACTCATTAAAGAGTTTGGATTCCACATTAAGGTTTGTGTATGTTCTGGAATGCCCTGCATTTGCATTTACATTTAGATGTTATTATATGCTTTACAAGGACAAATACCTTAACTTTTATTTTTTAAATACTTGTTAATAAAATATAGTCTGTTACATGAGTATTGCGTTAAGACGTCACCTGCCGGGAAACAAACCGGCATACAGGCAAATTTAAACTGAACTATTAACAAGCTTGGACACCTTGCAAACTGTCATGCAAGCTATATTGTATGCTGGTTCTTAAAAATGACTGGGGTACCTTAACTCAGCATATGATATATACGAATATCTTCAGGAATGTGCAATAACATCTTCATATGTCAGCATGTACACTGGCTTCTCATCGTGAAGGAGTTTGCAATGGACAAGCTTCTGGCTCGTTGTGCATTCCTATCGTGTGCCAGGTGTTTCTGGGGTTGGCTCCAGACTCACCACGACACTTATCAGGATGAAGTGGTTGCTCTAGATGAAGATGACACAGTACCTAGGCGGCTTAGTAGCGCAGCACAAGGTAGCACACAGTTCCAGGGACCTGAGCTTGATCTTCATCTCTGATTAATGTTCCTCCTTCAGAGAAAGCAGTAACTGAATTTTTTGCAGGGGCTCGTGTGTGCGGGTATTTATTTCAAACAACCAGGGGCTACACTTGATTCCACTTGGTTAATGAATTGATTTTGAGTGACTGTTAGGTAAGGTTCCAGACTGGCTGGATTGAAAACCTGCAACATTGAAGATCTCTGACTTATTGATCAGCAACCTGTTTTAATCTTGTAGAAATTGACTCTGGCTGCTCCGCTCGCTTGCTACTGAAAACAGCAGTTTCAGTTCAAGTACCTGGACGGGCATGCAATGTGAATGCTGGCCAATACACTTAAAGTCTTGTGATTGGATGGAGATTGGTCCGGACCAGGATATGTGGGGACAAGAAAAAGATGCCGTAACATTTTTTCATTATCTGTACCCATCAGGAATATGCCAATTAAAAGCATGGAATTTTTTATAGTTCTTATAACTATGCCCACTTTCTCCCATGACTGGGAGTGAGTGTAGTTCTCAGAACATCATGTTAGGGTTTGGATGCTGGAGTTTAAATATGCCAGAATCAAATCAATTGGCATACTTAAGTGTACAGTGGTACATCGATTCTTGACCACCTTGGAGCTTGTCAGATTGTGTTCTCAATGCATTTTTTGTGGGGGGAGGGAGTGAGTCTCGTTCTCATCATTTGCTCGGAACTTGGCACACTTGCTTAAACTTTTTTCCATTCACAATATCTCTCCCTTAGTGCATGTGTTTTTAGTTCATTTTAACATCTACAGGACAGTATTTATAGTTCAAATAATTCCCCATGGTTCCTAAAAAGGTTAGGGATAACTGCCAACCGAATGGAAAACAGGAACCACATTTTCTGGATTGCTTTCAGCCAGCTGAGCTGCAGCTCACCGAATTCAAAAGCAAAAGTGTTTTGATTTTGCGTTTCACTCTCAATCCATTACTCACTAAATTGCACAAGATATTTAAAAACAATAAAGGCCATGATTTACTGACTCACGTGCCATCATGTAAACATCATACAGTGTTTCTACGCTGTGGGAACCCAAGCAAGAGTATGCCCTGGAAATAATGTCATTTACAGGAGATAATGGGGGGGTGTAGTCCCTTTAACTGCACTTATAGACTTCTACCCTTTTTAACCCGTTCTCTCTCCCTTTGTAAATACAGTGGACTTCACTGTGTGGATACTTTTTTGTTTCAGTCGTGCATTGCTTAGATATTTTGTCTGTGTGTTGGTCACCAGCTGCACTGCCATACAGAGTCACAGTTTGTGCTTGTTTTTAAGACTTTCTGTGTAGCCTTTGTGTGTTACTTTGGTGCTTTGGCTTTTTCTGTGCTACTTGTCCTATCCTGTCTTGTCAGTGTTGCTTGTTATCCTGTCAGCTCTGTCTTTTGTTAGCTTAGAATTAGCCTCATGTTCTGTTCCTGTGTTTCTCTTCAGTGTATTCCACTTTGCACTTACATTCAGCTTCCTGCATATCAGTGCCAAATGATGTTTTTACAATATATACTTGATCTGGTGCAATAGTTTAAGCAGCCATAAAACATTGCTGACCATCTCAGTCAGTCACAAGACCTTACATGTCAATGTTCTGGCACTTTTCCATTTGATCTGCATGTGTTTTCCTAAGGTCTCTCCAGGTCGCTCCAATTCACTGACTTGTTAATGGTTCATAAAAATGCAAACATTTGGCATATTTAACTATTGTCCCTACAGAGCTTGTATTAACTACTTCATTCAGACAATCAACAATCAGAGTTTCCCTGTGTCTGTAGTGTAATGGAAAATATCCAATCACTCATATGGGATATGAATTCGATTCTAATTCCTGACTAATCTGACGGCTTCATCAGTCATGAAATGATTCAGTCAAACAAATTAAGTGGTGCAATCAGAGTGTGACATGTCACAGAGGCACATTTCTGATATGCCACATGACTCTTTATGCAGTAATTCTGAGCACTTAATCCCACAGGTACAAACCATTCAGCATCTTCTGACTGATTGTTTGCATGGACTCAGTTTATCCTGCACTTCTCAAAGAATGGCAGTTGGGCAAATTAAGAGCCTCTGGAAGACCTTGACAAGTTGGAGATGGCTTTGGGAAGGGTGTCAGTGTGCATCGATTAATTATAAATCCAATGGGTGGTGCTTTCACTACTGCTGCTAGCAGAAATGATGGAATAACTGCACATGGAGGATTGTTACCCATCTTTTTTACTTCGTAGGAAATAAAACATTTACTGATATGACAAGCTAAATCAATTTTAGTTTACTGGCAAAAATGTATGGCTTTGTGATGTACACCTCATATAAAAATTGTATTACCTTATTTTTACCTTAATGTATTTTAAATTAATTTAATTTAGTAATAAGCATAAGACATTATTATTTTAAAAAATGTGTTATTTTTATTATCCTAAACTTCCTTTCAGTGTGCACTACTATCACGTTGCTGCCTTAATCTGTAAATTTTCCTATTGTAGGAATAATAAAGGATGTAATCACACGATGTTGGAAAATCTATTAGTATTAATAATACAATTAGTATTTTTGTTTCTCCTTGGTCCTCCATGTCGCCCTGGAAATTTACAAATAAAAAACAATTTTCTACATCAAGCTTGCTTCAACTTTTTCAAGCAGCAATTGACAGCTCAAATATGGTTTCCAAGATGGAGTTTTGCCCATTTTTTTAACGTTCCACCCTATATTTTTCATCAAACTGAGCTGTGCACTGTTTGCTGGCCATGTCATCATGTATATATGCCTTTTCAAATGACAAGAATTAACAGCTTGCCCTGTGGCAATATGCATAATCATACTAAAAAATGACTTTACAATCGATATTTCCAATCGATGGAATAAGAAAAGTGTCCAAAATTCAATGTGACAGTCTTGAGGTAACGATTGTCATTTCCCCTGGTCCTTTATCTGACATGCAACATTGACTCCTTTTCTGCCCGTTTGTTTTTCATTTGCAAGGCATATTGCTTTGAGATTTTAATCCTGACACTTTGAAATATTCCTTGGTCTGCCCATATGTATACATTTTATACCCTTCCCGTTTGGTCTATACAGGTATGCACCGTGTAACATTAATTCAGACTGCATCTGTTCACATATACATTACAGTATCTTCTGGTGCATAAGGTTTTATTAAACACAAAGTTTTAACTTAACACATGCTACTTTGACATGAATGCTGAGCAATAATAATAAGCATGGAGATGCTCAAGAAAAATCAGTTGACAGTTGACATTGTAAAAGCAACAAGTAAAACATTGCACTAGTTTATTTTTCCATAAACACTGTGTGTGTGGGTGTGTAAAAGAGAGAGTTAAAGCGTTAAGCAAGTCATGCACACACATCTACAACAAAGAAAGGCTTTACATATCAAATAGAGTAAATAATAGAAAATCAAATTGGGTCAGTCAGTGTTGACATTCAATAAATGAATGTATGGGAAACACTGCACGTCTTATTCAGATACACCACAGTATTCCATCTAGCATTGCTGTAAATAAATCACACTAACCAAGATCACACTAATGTGCAATCTATATATAGTATATATCATAAACTTTATCTAAAGTGTATCTGCAAATTTTAGACACAACTGACTTGAAAAAAGTTATTTCTTTTGCCGTATTCTGTGTTAGATTTCCCTCTCAAGGAATTTTACAGTCCTTTCCACTAAAGCTGTGCCATATCGTATCATTCTCAATAATACCAGTCTAATTTGTTTAGATGATATAAAACATCCATATTGTGATATCTTTACGTAATGAGGTAATAGATTTAAACAGAGTATAAAGTATTTGTGACTCATAGACAGAGTAACAGACATGGCAGAAAGTGGTTCTGCAGTGGTGGAGTTTGTCCCCAAAAAGGAAGCGACTTCAGTAGTGTGTAGGTGGTTTTGGTACAAAATATCACATTCACAACAAACTACAGTGATACTTAAGCCATGCAAAATATCTGTAGCTGAGCACAAGAAAAGTCAAAAATGCCGCAAGTTGAGGTATTTTAAAGTATAAAATCTATTTTATGGTAATTGTATGTTGTTGAAGTATATCGTTATCGCAAAAAAAACCTAAAATATTGTGATATTATTTTAGGGCCATATCGCCAACCCCTGTTTCCACTGTATCAACTGACAACACTTCTGGTTTGTTTATTTGGTATATTTATCAGTATTGGCAGCAGTGGCTATTTGAGCAACACACACAAGGTTCTATCTAGAGAAAAGTTACATTAACATTAGTTATTATTTTATATATAGATATAAAGTATTTACTTATTTAAAGTAACCAGTTAACCTAATGCATGTCTTTGGACTGTGATAGGAAACGGATTAAACCCTTGCAGACACTTTTTAAAATGTAATTGAGGTATGCGTCAGAAAGTTAGAATGTTTAGCTATTTTACAAAGCTTGTGTCATATCTGTGACTTTGTTGCTACAAATTGAAGAAGGTGTGGGTGTGTGCCTGTTTAATGAGTCAGATTAGTGTAAGAATAACTCTCAAAATAAAGAATTGGCCTTTTAACTGAGTCATCAATACCTATAGTCAGCTTCTCTGCCCATGACAAAAACTAGTCATCAGAAGGGTTTATTTCAGCAAGATGGGGTGTAAATGGACTTCTTGCACATCCACAGGCTCATCGGTCAAGTCAGACACCCTGCTGCCTGCACTGAAATCAAGCGACAGATGAGTGACCTCTAGACATGTGCAGACACATCTTGGCTTAAGATGGACTTGATTTTACAGCACCTTCTGCTGAGTTATGAGTTGCGTGACACCTAATCCATAGGGCTTAAGCCGAAGTCTCGCTAGAACCAGACACTTGTGGACAGAATTTATAGGCACCCTGCATTGTCTCATTCCCCATGAGATTAATTGTGCAGGGACTCTGACAGACGGAAGTACATCAGTTAATTAATTTTGCCTGGACAATGTCATTAGCTACACCAGGCACAGAGAGGGGGGCTGCAGGCCTGTGCCATCAGATTGTCTGCCCAACACAGCACCCGTGCTCACTGGTAATAATGAATCTAATCAGTGCTTGGCAGAAGCCGGGATCGCCGTCCATCACGTTTAGACGCAGCGCTATTTTATGTCACTCCAAGGCCTGCAAATGAACAACAATAAGGACAAATCGTCATGGTTCTCTGATGGTGGGTTGCTAATTATACACAATGAATCCATACATCGCAGACTTTATTATAAGGGTGGGGGTGTTACTTTGTTTTGTTGACAAAGATTCTTTGACTTTTCATTAATTACAGTTATCCATGGCTGGTATGTAGTGCACTATGTCTGCTTATACTCCACATGCAGCTGTGCCGGCATGAGTCAGCTACTAAAAAGAGGAGGATTGGCCAGCGGGTGGGGTGGGGAGTCAAGTCACGGTACACCCAAAGCAGCTTGTGTTGGGCCCTTGAGCAAGGCCCTTAACCCTCATTCACTCTGGGCAAGAACTAATAAACGCTGGCAATGCCATTGAGTAATTTGATAAAGACAAAATGTATCTTTACTAGGCCGGGGGGAGCGATAAGTTCACTCCAAGTATTATTTTCTCTTAAATTGTTTACATTTATTTATGAAGTACTTCATGTAAGCATTACAGGGCCTTTGTCTGTTTTATTCATACAACCAGAATATACATCCACGTTGTAAACGATCTACTGCATCTCACTGGGAAAGGAAAGAACATTATAACAGCAAATCTTGATCAAAATGAATAGTAGTAATTATATTAATACTGGGAGACTGAAACGGCTGTCATTGCTGAACTACAAAATACTTACGGCTTGGTGGCTCGTACTGTGAAATCCAGGTATGCACCATTTCTCTGAATAGGCAGTTTTTCTACTTCTAATGGCAAGACACTTCACTGTTTACCGGTTTCCATTGGTAGGTCACAGGCATCAGAGTTTTGTTTAAGAATTATGAATTACAGCATACAGAAACATTTATGTTTAAATTGTATTAAAATGGCAACCTCAATGCTAAACAATGATAGCTTTAACATCTTTGCCTTTGTTAGTTTTGTCAGATTGCGCCTATTCAGGGGGAACATTTTTAAATGACTCATTAAATTTGTTGTTCCAAACATATTAGAAGTTGTTCCTCGACAGCTTATTTTAACTACACATGTATTGCAACCAGCACACTCTGAAGCGCTTCCGCGCTAAATACATGTCTGTGTCGGGAATTAATAATAAATAACTTTACCTAATAAACTAATAAATTAATATTACTACTCCCTTTGCATCAGCAGCGGTCTAATAGACAAACAACTGAATGGCTGAGCCGTGTTTAAAGCTCAGTACACACAATTCTGAAATAAAGATTGTAAAAGCACTGTGCTGATTATGTGTGGCTGTGTTTGTGCTACTGTAAGTAATGTGCCAAGTACTAAATGTAAATGTGAGCTGCAGAGAAACGGATATATAACGGACAGTTTTGTCCGAACACAAACATAAGGGTCTAATAAGGGTTTAACAGTTATCCCCAGAGTTTGTAGATTTTGAACATAATCAAGATTTTCACTGAACCCAAAACCAGAAAGGTTCAAGTCAGTAGGACAATAAGACAATAAAGATTCCACAAGATGGGTTGTACAAAAAGGATTACATTGGGCCTTCCAGACTTATGTTTGCTTTGGGGCCCAAAGAAATGCGAAATCTAAAGAAAATGCTGTCACATCCTGTCCATCAACAAATAATGAATATACATTTAGCAGATAACTCTTGATAGGGATCTACGATTGATAGGGGCAATACTCGTGGCCCAGCAGCTAACACATTTAACTACTGCCCAGACTGTCCAGAGTTCAAATCTCAGCATTATCATGATGATTACTGTTGAGGCCTTGAGCAAGGCCTTTAGCCCACCATTGATTGGACTGCACCTTGTAAGAATGTATGAGTTTTTAGTTGCTCTGGTTTTGATCAAATGTTTATGATGCAGTACTACATGGTACAAACGAAGCAGTTAATGGCCAACAGAGCTATAGACTGGATCACCACTGAACTATTTTGGTGTAGGGAAAAATGGTAATGAGAATAGGGTTGCCTGTTGGAACTGCAAAAACAAAAAGCTTAGCCACAAATGTTTCAAGTAAAAGCCACTTGATTAAGTATCTGCTTATAATTGGTCGCACCTTAGACATGATGAAACGCAGCGATCTACTTGCGCCACTATGTGTGCACACTAGGCTCCGAGCTGAAGCGTTTAGGTGTGAAATTAATTAATCTTCACCTCTTTCGAGAGAGGAGGAGCCTGCCAAGTGCAGAATGCGCTGCTGGTTTTCGCCATCAAATAAATGTGCTTGGTTATCAACGTAAAATGTATGTGCATCTCAAAGTCAGGCTCATTATTCATATATTCTACTCCTGCTCGGGCTCATTTGCATACATATGTGCGCTTGTTTGCCTGCTGTGATTATGAAAAATCCAAGCTATTACTTTCTAACTATCTCTATCTTTCTAACCTGATATTTGCTTGGTTGTAAAATGCGTATTTATCTTCAGAATGCATATTTTGTCATTTAGCCACTCAATAAATAAGCGCCCAGGAAAAAAAGGAACCTACAGCTTTCAGCATCGTGAAATCAAAGACCTGCTTAGGCTGCCTTTGAGTAAGCGCCCGGCAATTTGCGACTGCAATTTGATATGGCTAATTTGTGCAGGCCCCTCGCTGAGTTCCCCTGCCTGGCTGTTTGTGATTTGAAGGCAGGGGTCACCCTGAAACATCCACCGAGATTGCTCTTCCACCCAGGGGGGAGCCATTTGGGGGAGCTGATGTTCTGTAGGCTCTGGATTCGTTGCATGCTTCCTTGCAAATGGCAGCTGCGATTGTAACGCTTATCTTAAGTCTCTTCATCTTTCCCAAAGAGTAATTAACAGTGAGCATGAGGAGTCTGTCTGCTGCTAAACTGTAATTACAAGTCCCATTACTCCAAGGGGGCGTTCGAAGCAATTAGCGTTCCTCACCCTGAAGACTGAAAAGTACGATGAGAGCCTTCCCTTTAGTTTTGATGCTATTCCATTTTTGAGACGTTCTAAGAAAACAAAATGCTTCCTTTCAGGTTTACCAACATTGGGAGATTTAAGTACATACTTCTGTTTATGTGCATGGACTGAGATCAAGCTGTGTTATGCTTCGAGAGAGATCTGCTTAAAGCAGCATAGCACTCATCGCTGAGAGACCCCCTATGATTTGATTCTGTTTAGTTGATCTTAGCACATGCCCTTATCTAGACTGACTCACAACTGATACAACCTAAGCAATTGAAGTTTGAAGGTCTTGCTCTACCAACTGTGACTAATTGCCAGAGCCACAAGTTGAACAACAGGGGTTGGTGGAACAGATTCTTAGGGTGTGTTCACATCTGGCATATTTGCTTCAATTAAAACAAACCCTGGTGCGATTATGCCATTAGTACAGTTTCTTTTAACACAGGTGAACACTGCCATCCGAACCTTGATGTGCACTAATCAAACAGTCAGTGAACTAAATAAACAAAGCAAACACAGGAGTGATGTTACAAGAAGTGACCGGTAATTTAATATGAAGTGTTTAACCTGATGTAATAGTTATTTTCATTGTAGGTGAAGCTGCACAATAAACGTCTGCACCTTGCAGCCTCGGTTCTTCTGAGTGTGAAACGGAGGAACAAAAATGAAGGCGTTCCTTGTGAGCTATCAGCTGCTAAAAATACCAGGGCATATTAAGAAATCCTATATTAATTAATACCTTTTAAAAAGACAAATATTGTATATTTCTGTCAAGGCCCTCGTTACTTTGAAGAAGCTTCGGAAGTCAGTAAATTACTTTTTTCTTTTCTAAAACATGTTTTTTTCCCAAAGGTGACACTGACAAAGACAGCCTATTAGGATTCGGTATAATAGGGTCACATCAAGTTCATGATCAAGCTCAGCAAGCATTTTTGAGTTCAGTTGATGGAAGAATGGAAGAACGAGACGTGCACTCACCCTTGGCCATATCTTGGAAATGTTTCAGTTTTCTGAACAGATGAAAGATTCATTTCGATTTAGACGTTTGCCTAAAATTAACCTTATCACAGCCTACAAAAAACTCATCATCCATTGTGCAGAACCATTTTGAAGTACTGTATGTACACATTTACATTTTGGTGAATCATTTATCTTTAGCTTACTTTTTTGCAAGCGATGCACCCATTGCACTTTCTAGGTTGATCTCGATTATTTAACCATAAGACTCTCCATTTTTTTTCAGTGACTAAGAATTATAAATGACTGCATATAGTTAATTTTTGTTCAACTTTTTCTTTTGACGGACACTTCTGTCATGACAAAGAAAGATACTCAGTCACACTGTAAACCAGGGCTTTGGACCACAATACAGCATTCTGTTTAAGACATTTCATACACTAGACAACAAAAAATTCTGTGAAAAGACTTTTAACAGACTAAATTCTGGACATCTTCTAACATCTAAAGGCAAGTCGCAAAGTTTTTGGTCAACATGATTTTGCATGTTGCTTGTATGGTCGCTGTTTGCAAGACTAAATTAAATTTAAAATTATATCAAAATTAGATAAATAAACACCAATAAATAATCAATCAGTGTATAATAAAAGAGTATAATTAGTCATCAAGGCTTTAAATTAAACAAAGCGGATTCTTAAGTACTGTAATGGTATTTTAATATCATAGGAAAACACCACATTATTTTATATATAGTATTACATTTCTCTTGTTACTTCGGTCTCGGAATGTAATTTTTTTTTTTCATTTTCTTTCCACTTTAGAGTGCAGTAATTTGCAGAGTTGATAAATATACAAAACAAATACATAGACAAATACATTTAAAAATTAAAGTAGCACTGCAAAATTAAGTGTTTCCATTATTTGGTCAGTTATCTGTAGCTCTACACCTACTGAACTGTAATAATCACCTGTGTTATCCTGAACACATTTGGTGCTGGAGAAGTTCATCTGCAGGTTATCAGCAACATTCAAGTCACTATGTGTGTGAGTCAAGACTTATTTGTTATTTGTTATCAAAATTTATTTAATTTAAACAAGGAAAAAGACTCAGTTAAGGCAACTTTCCTTACACCAAATAATTGAAATGACACAAACAAGATCCAACTCTAGCAAGACTCTTATGACATTATTATGAAAATGAAAATTTGTTTTCAACTGTGAACTCGCTTGAAAATCTGTTTGGTTTTCAGAATTATGGACACAGTGATCCACACAAACTTTGGTGAGACCAAAGTCATGGAATCACTAAGGAAAAAATAAGTTGTGTATAGATAAAAAATATCCACTTTGATTCCTCGTTAATGTAATGATTGATTAGTAATCAAATCTGAGACCTCTGAATCATAATCGAAACATGAGCTTGTTATTGATGACAGCTCACATCCTTGTGAAATGCCCAAATCAATCCAAAAGGAGCATCGGTTCTACCCAAAATCTTCAGCAGACTGAGGATTTCAGAAACAGCTCTACATCAGAACCTCTCACTGCCGACAATTACCCAACCCTTCAATACAAATACCCACTTTTTGGGACAGTATCATGACAAAAGCTTTCAAAATGCTGAAGTTTGTGACAAAAGGTCCAAAAGACAAGACCAGTCTAGAACAGTTTGTTTTGAAGCAATGTATCTGCACAGAGCGCTTTTTACAGACAAGGGGTCAATATTTCCCAGCTTGTTTGTGTTAAAAAAAATGTTCACGTTTAAACCCATACAATTTGTAATGTTGTTCAACGTTGTTCAAAAAACTAATTATGTGAATAACTAACGCTTGTTTTTACCTGGACAACAACCAACCCTTTGCCTAACAGCTTAGACTGCTCAAAGTTTCAAAACCTAAATATCACCACAATGCTGTTGGTGAATGATCGCTAACTGTTAAGACATTCCTTTACAATGTCACACGTGTGGGAAAATGTGTCATGGAAGCATTTCTATCAGTCAAAGACCGCTTACCAAGAGGTACACTACCCAAAAGTAGCCCTTTTAAAGGGCAGCAGGGGAAGCATTTATACCCTCTTGTGGAATGACCCAGTGTCTAATTATAGTTTTTCTTGTCAATAAGTGTAAAAACAACAATATTTAGCAAATTACATATGAATCTAAAGTCCATCTAGACCATAAATCACAAGCGGTGGCAAAAAACATGCACTATTCATTTTGAATTACATTTTTACTTCAGAAGAATATTTGCAGTGAGTGAAAATGAGGACCGACTATTTATAGACATGGCATAAACTCCTCAACTTTTTGTTTTTGGTTTGTATCATTCCCTGGGTTGGGTTGCATCGGGATTTCAGCATACTACTGTATATGGGGAGGTTGTTATCAAGGTGGTTGAACAGGTAAATTGTTCATTTTGATGCAATGATGACTGCATGTGTTTCATAGGTAACCATGGTTAACAGAGGAAAATTTAAAAACGCCATTACCCATTTAAAGTTGCTAGTCTGTTTTTCCAATCAGCATGACAGAGTGATATCAGCAGTCTTGTCATTAAACTTTTCTCCTGAGCAAATAAGATCATCACTGACATGATTTTAAGGTCATTTTTTTGTGGAAGGGAATGGCTTCTAAAATCTGATCACTCTTCATAATCTAGAGTTAATACAAATTTCCACCATAAAAAACTGATGCAGCAAACTTTTTGAAAACCAACATTTCTGTAATTCTCAAAACTGAGCAAATGGTCATGACTGCATACTAAACAGTTTGGGTGAAAGCCAACCCCAATGAGCACACAGATCCTGCACTATACTTACTATTCGGGATTAAGTTCCTTTTGTATAATCATCCTTTTGTACGCCTGACAATCTTGAGTGTTTGTTATATTTGTCTCATCAGACCACAGAAGTCCAAACACATATGTTTGTGATTAGTAAAGGCTTTATTATGCCTTATTATTGCCAATTCTCTAATATAGCTTCACAGCAGAACTGCTTACAGTATAGCTCCTGTTATCTTCGTTAAATGTGCTCATGCAGATCCTCCATGCTATCCATCACCTCTCTGTCTATACGAATCCCATCTTCTGCCAAGCTGGATCACCCAAACTGAACTAAGCATCCTGATGCTGCATATGGCCACAACTGCTACCCTGCCCACCATGCCAAGCAAGATTTTGTGTTTATTCTTCCACTGCCACATGACTGACACTCTTCTGTGGCTTGCCCATGTTTGATTTGGCAGTTCTGTTGTTTTCAAGCTGCACGTCCTAAGCAGACCTTTGTGTCCTTGTTTGTTTCACTACTCTAATCACATTTTAATTACTTTTCCCCTGTCACAGATGGCAAACAACAACATAAAGCTGCAATTGCATTTATGCGTGTGAATCCTCCCATGAATGGATGGCCTACCTTACACTCTGGATGGATTGATGCATGTAATTATGCCGCAAACTCATTCTGGCACTCCAGGGGAGATCACCAAAATGAGGAGCCTGCGTCTATAGGTGGGGGTTGGGGTGGTGGGCGTCGATGCAGTGATGCCTGTTTCACTTAACAGCACACAGAGATACCATTTTTGATTCAAAGTCATGTCCTGGCACGTAAATTAGTATGCTCATTTTTCTTTCCATGCGAAAACGGAGTAACAGGTAGGTGTTTACCAACTGTAAAGGTAATAAAAACCAACTTTGCTCTTATTATTGTAAAATAACTGGGTTTTTTCATAATTTCCATTTGTAAATGTCAAGTAACAATGCAAAGGCTTATTTTCCTTTTTGGATGCTTTGTCGTCTTTGTAAGAAAAATGGCTGAGCTTCACCTTGGGGAACTTATTAAACAATAGGCTGAGTGGCCAGTACTGATTCTTACACCAGTAAGGTAATGAATAAGGTTTTTAAGTATTCTCTTTTTTAACCACAGTTTCCTGCTCAGTGTTGGCCAGCTACTGCTCCTGTCCCTGAGAAACACAGGGTGGAGCAGCCCTGCTGTGAATGAGCAATTGCAGAAACACAGGAAGATCCACCATTGGTCATTTGTCCCTCAGGCACAGCCCCGTGTTGCTGACGTGACCGGAAGGCTCCACCTGGGCCCTATTGAGTTATTTACTAAATCTGCTATAATGCGTGAACACTTCATGGCTCCCGGTACAGTGAAACTTTCTATGAAACCTTTATGAAACCACCGCTAGATCCCGCAGTACTGATGAACTTCCACCGCTGTACCACTGAGATAGATGCTCTTAAACTGCATCTCAGTCTGTTACGCCAAATGCTCCTCATCAGACCAGATAACACCTCCAGCAGGTATTGAAAAGTACACAAGACATCATTGGTGCCCCTTTATCTACCATCGAGAACATTTAGCTCATCACTGTCTGAGCAGGAAAAGAAACATCATTAAGGATGCCCCCCTCCGTAACCGTGGACTTTTCACCCTCCTTCCATCTGGCAGGTGTTACAGAAGCCTCCGTTCCTGCACCAGCAGGCTAAGGAAGCACTTCTAGCCTTAGGCTGTAACCCTGCACCACTAACATAATTTACACAATAATACAATACTTCACATTTGCATTATGCACAGTTTGAATTTCCTACACTGTTCGCTTAATATTAATAGACATATAACCCACTCACTTAAGCAAACGTATATATGCTGTTTATACTACATTTACACTTTCACACTCGCACTCACTATTTTCCATATCTTTCCTTATACAAGCATCACAATGGGTCAGATCATGAAGTTTTGACTTTATGGTTGTGATCTGATAATACACATCAATACACATTCAGCGGAAACTATTCTGTATTTTAAATTTAGATTTTTTGAACGGGCAAGCGATACTAAACATTTTGGTTTTCACTTTCAATACATGTGTCAATAAATTGCATAAGATATTCAATAATTCATCACAAAATAAGCTGTGTGTTAATGACTTAAAGAGTGTTTTAAGTATGCTTACACTAGGTTATACAATGATATACATAGAAGATCCAATATTAAATGTTTTTGATTTATTTAAAGTAATTTATCAAAACTAGAGCTGCACCAACCGATTATATGGTGACAGAAATCTGTTTTTTTTTTAGTGATGTTCCGAAACCAGTTCCAGCACTTCACATGTTCCTCCACCCTACTACATGTTCCATCACTCTACTGGTCTTCATTAACAATAACCAGTCCCAATAGTTTTATTACTAATTTAAATTTTCTTATAGATTTAATTGTTTAATTATTTACTTAATTTTACTATTACTACAACTTAATTATTAAATTAACAACTAGGCCACTCATTGAGGTCGGGTCGCTTTTTGAGTCTCGCTCCACCCAAGCTTTCTTCCTACTTTATACAGGGAGTTTTCCCTTTCCACTGTCGCCCTGGACTTGCTCAGTTTGGGATTGTCCTTTTAATATAAAATGCAATATTGTACAGCTGCTTTGGGACAATGCACCATTGTAAAAAGCACTATAGAAATAAATTTAAATTTGAATTTAGTGTGATCGACTGTGAACGGTAAATGAGAAATCAATCTCGTATAACAATTCTGTAGCAGACACATTTACATTTGCACAGTGCACAAAGGTGACAGCGGCACAAACACAGCTACATATAAACAGCACAACACTTTCATGTGAATTTAGTTCATGTGCTTACGGAATATAAAAGGCCCCCAACACATCTACAATGGTAGGTCACACCACTTAGCCATCATCAGTGATATATACTTTGGCAAAAGAAAAAGTATGAGCCTGTTAGGGTTCCTACCTTCCCCTCGGAGCGTTCGGCCGTCCTCACCGGTCGCCATTACGGAACTATCGGTGAGGCGGCGTTTATATCCTCTATCTCTAATTATGTCCCTATCCTGAACAGCTGAGTCATGGCCTATAAAGGTGTGGTGTTAAGCGATGTTCGGGGCCAGGTTATCATAGTTCTACCGGGGTTCCATCTCCGTCCGGTGCGCGCGTTTGACCAATGGCGCCCGTGCGCCCAACCATGTGCCCTAGAGATAGCTGGTGAGACGCGAGGGCTTGTAGTGCCGGAGGATCGGTACCGTACTCGGCCTACTTAGCCTCACTTCAGCCAGGAGTGTGCTCCAAATAGGACGCGCCCCGGTCTGCTCTTTTGTTTTAAGCTTGCGCTCGCCCTCTGGCGCTTGGGAGCATCTCACGATCTCTTCAACCCGGCAGCAACCCGGTCTTTGTGTTAGTAGGATACTGTCCGGCGCTCTTGCGCTCTATTGAGTCGGACTCTAGTCGTGGCTGGCTCGAGGTGTGCCCCGACTAGAGTAAC
>JAVSBV010000093.1:4248183-4264401 GCA_033117975.1 Parotocinclus spilosoma
ACACATGCATTTATATATATACACACACATACATGTAAAATATTCACTGTTTATGTTTTTATACATGTACTTAACACACTTCAGACGGAACAGAACAAGATTCACTTTGAACCCGTTAAGCCGCTTCTCCACTGATTTTACAGACTCTGATTTTACTGACCCTGCGTCTGGAGAACCTACCAAATCACGGGCCGTCCCTTTGTATGGTTCCTTTACATCTATAATCTTATATCACATCCACCACCACCTTCCTCCATCTCCACCTTTCTCCATCTCCACCTCCCTCCACATCCACCTTTCTCCATCTCCACCTTCTTCCACCTCCGCCTTCCTCCTTTTCCATCTTCCTCCATCTCCACCCCCTACACCTCCCTCTATCTCCATGTCCACATTCCCAACTTCCTTTTACACCACCTCCACCTCCACCTGCCTCCACATCCACCTTCCTCCATTTCCACCATCTCCTTCCCCTATCCCCATCACCACCTTCCACACAGGTACCGAAACCCACCCACACCACCATTCCACACAGGTACCAAAACTCACCCGCACAGCCATTCCACACAGGTACCAAAACCCACACCACCATTCCACACAGGTACCAAAACTCACCCGCACAGCCATTCCACACAGGTACCAAAACCCACCTGCTTTGCTGCTTGTTTCAGGTGTAGCGAGGATCCTGAGTCATGAAGGTGGAATCACAGAGATTGAAATTCTACAAGTAAGTCCCTGTGTTTCAGAATGTTCATTGTACACATAGAAGCTATACTGTTTACAGTAATTGTTGTGCATTGCTGGATTTAAATTTTGTGTCACTCAGTTGTTTTGTTTTGCTGTACTTTTGTCTCAGTCTTTATTTATTTGCATTACCAGGTTGGGTTTTATGGGATTTTATGCCTGTCCGTATTTTTTCCTCACTGGGTTTGAGTTTTCTACCTAACCCTAAGTTAATAATTATATTTAATTATTTATGTGTCTTTTCAATTCAGGCAGCCTTGCTTCATGATACTATAGAAGATACAGACACAACTTTTGATGAACTGGAGACCAGGTTTGGAAATACAGTGGCAAGGATCGTAAGTGAAGTGACCGATGACAAGACGCTGCCCAAACAAGAAAGAAAACGCCGACAAGTGGAACATGCACGTCACTGTAGCCACCAAGCTAAACTGGTCAAGCTGGCTGATAAGCTGTATAACCTGCGAGATCTTAATCGCTGCACACCTGTTGGTGCGTTCCCGTCTCTCAATGTCTAGATCATTTCTGTGATATGGATCAGACTTCCAGACTGTGTTACAACCATCAGCTTCTGTTTATTGACAGGTTGGACAGCAGAACGTGTTCAGGAGTACTTTGTGTGGGCAGCACAGGTAGTAAAAGGGCTTCAGGGAACCAACGCTGCACTTGAGGAAAAGCTGCTGCAGCTCTTCAGAGGAAGAAATGTGGACTTGTGAAGCTGAAGGATCACTACATTTATGTCTATGAGGATTAAATGTGCTTCATTATATTAAGGTTTTCTTTATATACTTGTGACCTAATGTTTATGGATCATTTTCTGTATACTGGATTTGCTGAATAAACATACCATGAATTTTTAGTATGAATTAGAAATTAGAAAGTCTTGGGTTGACTTGGATTTTCTATGAGTGTTTGGTGTCCTGACTTGCTTATACTGCCCACCTGTTATCAGTTGTCATTACTTAACCTGAAGGTTTATAATTTGATGTTATGAATTACTCTATGAGCTACACGGGCTGCACGGTGGCTCGGTGGGTGGCACCGCTGCCTCACAGGAAGAAGGTCCCGGGTTCAATCCCAGGGTGGAGCCGCCTGGTTCCTTTCTGTGTGGAGTCTGCATGTCCTCTGCGTGTGTTTACTCCGGGTACTCCGGTTTCCTCCCACAGTCCAAAGACATGTGCATTAGGTGAATTGGTGTCTCTAAATTGTCATTGACTTGTGTATGTATGACTAGTCTCGAGATGAGCTTGTGTATGGATCTAACCTTGTGTGTTTCGCTGAATGGCCACTGATGCCGATAAGCGACGTTTGGATCACCTATGAGCTACGTTTGGAAATATTCCCATTCCTTAGCTCTCCTGAAATCCAAACTTTTGGAAAATCCGACTTTTCTGTACAAGCCTTATGCAACGGTTCCTGTTTAGACCTGATAATAAGGGTTCATTGTTGTATGCTGCTTGAAATCTGAATTCATCAACAGTTTAGTGATTCAACGATTGCACTCTTTTGCCCACTGTGTGAGTCTTGTTTTTCTGTATCCCTTACACTGGAATTCAATCTGCTCGTCCGCTCTTATAGCCCATCGGTGTTAGAAATATCAAATTGTGCGTCACTTTAGTTGGAGCACAAGCATTGCAATCGGCTGTAAAATTTGCTTCCCTGTCTGTTCCTCCTCTGACCGGTGTTGCCAATTAGTTGTTTACATCCACAGAATCCACTTTCACTGAATGTTTTTCCTTGATTATACTATTATAGGTACATTACATGAGAAAATCAAAAAGGTTTTGGGCTGTGAGTAGCCTAGCACTGATGTCTACACCTCTCCCTCAGCTCGATTTTCCCCTTCTAACCTGAATTCACAGATCACTTCTGTCTTGCTCACTTGATTTTCTGTGATCACGTGTCTCATTTTCATATAGGTAATAGCCATTTGACGAATGATTGGCCTCTCTACTAAAATGTGCATCTATGGTATGTTTTGGTTTCATTGATGCATTTTCATTTGTCATTCGTTTTTAACATCTGTTTTCTTTTTGTTCTGTTTTCACAAGCCATTAAACTGATACATAAAAGTTACATATATACTGCTCACAATAAAGTTTTGGATATTTCAAAATTACCTATAATATACTTAAATGTACATTTATGGTATTTAGCAGACGACCTTATCCAGAGCGACTTACAAATGTGCTTTAAGACATCAGTACCAATCTATTCCTAATAATCAGGAATTAAACAAGAATACGTTTAAAGCCATTTTTAAAATGTAGAATGTGAGAATGGGGGGTAGTGGATGTAAGTGCGGAATAAATGGGTCTTCAAACGGTGTTTAAATATAGCCTCAAATAGAGACTCAAAGTCACTTAGGAACCTAAGAGTCTAGATGAATTACCTAAATAAATATCCCCTAATAAAAACAATGTAGATGTATTTTGTATGTATCAGTCCAGTGGCTTGTGTACTTACAATGGATTTGAAGTGCGTTCTCGCTCTATTACGTGTATTACGGTATTATATAGGGAGCAGTTAACACTCCTGATCAGCGGGAGCAGTGCTGCAGCCAAAGCCGTTCGTAAACTCGCCACAAACAGAGCGGAAACGCTCGCTGCCTTTCAGCCTGTGGATTTTTACATTCGTAAACTCTTTAAATATCGCATTTTGAACCAACAGGTTGAATCATGGCTGCACAAAACGCTTTAAACGCTAAACAGCCGCCTATTCAGTCGACAGCAGGAGCTGTGCCGATTCGAAATGACAAAGGTAGGTGCTAAAGTTAGCTTAGCTTCGCTCGTTTAGCTGTTTGCTAATAGAACTACAGAACGTATAACATTACTGGGCTGCGTTTAAAATGTTACAAAATGCACCACTGTTCATATTAGACAACAAGGACACATTTTTATAAGTAAATATAAAGCAGGCCAGTTTGCTAAGCTAACTGACCTGTTTGGATTCGAACTGTGAGTCTTGACTCTTGTTTCTACCCTTTTTAAAACGTAAATAGACCCAAGCTCACGGCCTGAACACGTGGTTGAGCCAAATAGTAGTCGCAGTGCATTATGGAATATGTAGTTTCCTTAAAAATAAAGTTGTGTGTTACTGCACGTTTTTTTTTCTTTGCTTTAAATTACTTACAAGTCATAATTAAAAGCCATAGTGTTTAGAGCGGTCCTGTCCACAGCTCCAGATGTCTTGGTTGGTTTCAGTTCCAGATGTCCAAGCATCCCAAACTTGCATTAGGTCAACTGCTGTTTCTAAAATCTCCCACTGTGTGTGCGTAAGTAGGCATCCTGTGATGGACTGTACCCTCTTTAGGGTTGTTTCCACACCTTGTGCGTTGCATTGTAGTGCTGGTTAGGTCCCTGGACTGTTTTATGCCAATATGAATAAATAAATAGAGGGTGGTTAATCATAGGGTTCCCTGTAGAATGCAGGTGGAAGTGTGCTGGGCTGACATCTGCTTGTAAGGTCATACAGAAGTGCAGCCTGACACATGCTGCAGGTGTTTTAGACAGATGTTATATTTCCTGTCACAACCCGCTCCTGTAGGTGAGATTTCTATGGAAAAGGTGAAGGTGAAGCGCTATGTGTCTGGAAAGCGGCCAGATTATGCCCCGATGGAGTCATCCGATGAGGAGGAAGAGGATTTCCAGTTCATCAAGAAGGGTAAGGAGGCTGAACAGGAGCTGGAAATGGAAGAGGAGGAAGATGTATCGGACCCACGCCTTCGTCGCCTTAAGAACCGCATTACAGAAGATGTGGAAGAAAGGTGCGAGTTTTTAACGGTTAGATTATAAAGTTTGCATTGAGATCTCCACTGATGTCTGGGTTGCTTTTCAGACTTGCTCGACACAGACAGATCGCTGAACCTGAGCTGATTGCTGAGAGCAGTGAGGATTCAGATGAAGGGACCTGGCACCCGGAGCGAGAAGAGAGCAGCGAAGATGATGATGATGAAGAAGAAGAAGAAGAGGATGAGGAGGAAGAGGAGGAGGAGGAGGAGGAGGAGGAAGTGGATGATGAGGTGGGACATTGTTGACTAAGTAGAGTAAAAAATGCAAACTAGAAATTTAAGTGCCACATATTGCATAAGACAGGAACCCAGACACGGTTCAGCTAGACTCAGTAAGCATCAAGTGTGATCGTCTCTGTGTAGAAGAAAGCCGGAACTCTTACGGGAAAGTTACGATGGACCTCATAGTTTTGACGAATGATTTTGAAGATCAGCCATATGAAACATGGGCACATCTGTATGTGAACCAGATTCTACAGTTATAGATTAATACAGGTAGTGATTCAGGTCGTTTTAAGACAACAAAGATATACTACTTACAATAGGGCAGTTAATCTCTAAACACATCAACAGAGTTCGAACAGTCTTTAGTCCGAATATGACTTCTACATCTGCTCATTAGATCCTCAGCATTGATCGTTTATTGAGGTGACCAACTGTTAATGATCAGGAGTTAAGCCGGATTTTTATTTCCTATTACAATTTAAAAGAAGATATTGTATAATGGCTCAGCCGTTTAAGGAAATGGACGTTGATTCGATTTTGGCTAATTGATGCATATCTGTCGTATGAGACGCAGCCGTAGGAGAGACTTTCTAACGTGTTTAAAAGAGCAGGATGTTTCATCATGAGTCGTTGATGTCCTTTGCAGGAAATCGAGAGGCGACGAGCGATGATGAGACAGCGAGCCCAGGAGAGGAAGAACGAGGAGACTGAGATAATGGAGGTGGAAGATGAGGGGAAGTCGGTGGAAGACTCCGAGTCAGAGTCTGAATACGAGGAATACACAGATAGCGAGGATGAAGCTGAACCAAGATTAAAACCCGTCTTCATCCGCAAGTAAATGACGTTACTATCCAAGTGAGGTAAAGCTTGTAGCTCGATCGGTGTCACACTGAGGTCTACTAAATGAGATGTGCTCAGGAGCACAGCAGTGTAATAAAACAACACTGTATGGCCCCGGGTTCTTGTCCCGGGTGTGGTCTCTCTTTGGGTCAGCTTTAATAATTGCATGTCTGGCTGAGACCTAAACACTGCAGTCAACAGGTCAGTCCTAAAATAGTGTGCGAGCGATTGTGTTTCTCTAAACACCAGCCGGCACATTCGTACTCTCGATTGCATATTTTGCATTTTATGTAGACTTTGTTTATGTTGATTTTTAACTTAAGATGGCACTTACTTATTAAGATTCTTTTTATCACACGTTAGAAACGTTTGCCTCAGTTATTCAAAATATGACGACGCTATAATATAGAGCATTGTGCAATATTAATCCTCTGTTTCTAGTCATTTCTTTAAATTGCAAGGTTAGTTGTTTTTTTTGTTTATAAACAAGGAAATATTAGATGTTTTGCATTGTTTACACATCTCAAATGTAAAACTGATAGTTGTGAGACAGTCAAATTGTGGATTCTGTATTGTGAATCGAATTGTAAGCAGATTATATTGTCACTTCCCTATGCATAACATGCAAGAATTCCTCTATTATACCTGTAAACTATTAACACCGTTTCAGCCAAACCTGTGATGGCTTTTTTTGCATAATGTAGTTTAAAATAATACCGTGTATCATTCGACCCTTCAGATATGGGGGTGCCGTAGAATTCTAATCAGCTTTGTGACTTAAGGAAGAGATGTGAATGGCTTTTTTGAAACCCCATCTTTTCCAAAATTGTCTGATTTCACAGCTTGTGGTTTGGTGGGCACTCCAGGACCCATATGTATGAAAGTACATTTTACAAACGTTCCATTAAAGACGCACCAGAAACAGTGTGTTTAGGGCTCTTCCTAAACTAACCAAATCATTGTGGTTTAATCGAAGCCTACTCTGCCTGGCAGGAAGGACAGGGTGACCGTGGCTGAACGAGAGGCCGAAGAGCTGAGACAGAAAGAGCTGGAAGTAGAGGCCAAGAAGCACGCAGAGGAGAGACGCCGCTACACCTTGAAGATTGTCGAGGAGGAAGCCAAGAAGGAGTTTGAGGAGAACAAGCGCACGCTGGCCGCTCTGGACGCCCTGGACACAGACGGCGAAAACGAGGAAGAAGAGTACGAGGCCTGGAAGGTCAGAGAGTTGAAGCGAATCAAGAGGGACAGAGAGGCTCGTGAAGCGTGAGTACTCTTTCGGAAAAAGTAAGCCATGCCTTCTTTTGTTTGGTGGGGTTTCAAATCTCACGTGTCCCCCTCAGGATTGAGAAGGAGAGAGCCGAAATCGAGAGGTTCCGCAACCTTACAGAAGAGGAACGCAGAGCTGAACTCCGTGTCAACGGGAAAGTCGTCACCAACAAAGCGACCGTGGGCAAATACAAGTTCCTGCAGAAGTATTACCACAGAGGAGCTTTCTTCATGGTGAGTGAGGCTCAAAGCTGAATGAGAAACACATGTCATAAGATCAGACCTAACCTGGTTATTGAACCTTTTTTGACAGGATGAAGAGCAAGACGTGTACAAGAGAGACTTCAGTGCACCAACGCTTGAGGACCACTTCAACAAAACCATTCTACCTAAAGTTATGCAGGTGGGTTCGGTTTTAGTCCTGATTGAGACGTGCTGTTACGGTCGTCTGTTCATAATACTAACAATGGACTTATTTGTAATTAAGACTATGGGTGGTGCCTGTCATCTATGATATTATCTTAATTGTTGTTTTAGCAAGTTGTGAACTGATGTTAACCAGTACGACAGTCACAAACATGCCTTAAGAGAGCCTTAATGTGTGAGCGAAAGCCAAGAGACAAAATAGAGACCGCACCAGCCTCACAGTCTGTTAATGGATGTAATTGAGGTGATGGTTCACATGAGGTGGTTTGGCTTTGAAAAGATGGATGTGGCTTAAAAGATGGCAAACTGTCAGAAATCAGTTGCTGTTAAAAGTCAGCTGGACAGCCAACATCACCACCTGTGAACTAAATAATGCGAAGATAATTCTACTTCAGTGATTCAGAGCAAATCAAAGACCGGTTTAGCTGCAGTTTGTTTATGAGTTTATGAGCAGTTTGAGTTTCTACTTGAATGCTTCGGTTTTAAGTAAATACAATACAGTAAATAATTTCCTTCGTTCTTATTTCCATCTATGTCATTGTTGTAACATTTCAAGTGAGTAAAAAATCCTATTAAGATGAGCAAGCTAGTACAATGTAAGACTTTTACAATTACATTTATAAAGCCTGCAGTCTACTGTCTAATTATTGTTATTGATACAACTCCAGGAAAAAAATGTTTTGTTTTTTTTTGTTTTGTTTTTTTTTGTCAAGACCACACACACACACACACTTACAAAAATAGTACTATTTGATGATGGAGACAATCAAATACAGCTTCAATACTTCTATCTAGATCTGCAAGCAAGTTGGAGCAACGGGTTTAGGATTTGCTTCCATGTTAGTTAATATGCATGAAACACATTAAATCAAACAACTTAAATCAGTTAATTCAATTTCTTCTCTCACCTCAGGTCAAGAACTTTGGTCGATCAGGACGGACTAAGTACACACATTTGGTGGATCAGGACACTACGGCGTTTGACTCCGCTTGGGCGCAGGAGACGGCACAGAACAGCAAGTTCTTCAAACAGAAGGCAGGGGGCGTGAGGGATGTGTTTGACCGGCCGTCAGCACAGAAGAGGAAGACATGAGCCAGTAAAATCCTCCAGATTCACCTGAAACAAGAACTGTTTTCTGTTTTTATACCTTTTCCACCCATGCACAGCAAGGCCGGGTTCAAACGGAAACTTAAGTTCTGATGATAACCAAGCTTAACATGTGGCTTAAAAAAAAAGCATCACTTGACTTTAAACCAAAACCGTTATATGACTCGATTTTTAACAAACGTCTACGTTCACTAAGCTACACAAACTACCCAACAAATACACGTGTCACCCACCAAGAACCGTGAATTCTCCTTTCAGTGTGAACCACTTATGTGAGACCTTATTCCTAGTCATAATTATTGGTACACTAAAATTATTCTCCCTTAATTATTACCACGGTCATTTTGTACAGTGCTGTTTTGAACGGGTGATGTTTATAATTTAGTTGTATTGTAATATTGCAGATCAATAAAATTCAAATATTAATGATTACCATAGTTGTTTTTCTAAAGTACCTAGGGATTTACAAATTATTTATAATTAATAACATGTAGGTACCAATTAGGGATAGTCATCCATTTAGATCTTTAATAAGAACAGGCTGATTGCAAGAACTGTTGTACTAAACATTTTATTAGTTGCCCTGAAAATGCTGACATGGCATCCCAAGATGTTCCAAAATGCTACTGTTCACTATTCCTGCTCACATTTACCCTGACAGTAATGTTTAAAAAGTTGAAACTGATGGTCTAGTGAAAATAAACTGATTTAATCACCTCAAAAGGAAGAACCCTAACAAAGACACCAAAAGCCAGATGGTACAGGTGAAGGAATTGTGTAGGAAGAAACCATGCTGCATCATACATAGGCATTTGAAAATATTTCAGAAGAGAGTGATGCTGTGACATTTTGAATGTCCAAGGACAAGAAAGTAAGCATCTTAAATGGCTTATAAATGACTTAACAGCAGTGTCTGATGTACATACAATGAAGAAAGTAGACTGAATCAAAAATAACTTTTCCACTACCCGTGATTTATGGTCAAAGCAATATTCCGAATTATGTGACTACATTGTTGTTGACACCGAACATTCAGTTAGCAAACTTAAATTTACCACAGGTAAGTTCCTTTTAAAGCCCATACTACAGTTATGGTTTTGAGAATGGCACAAATTTTCACAAAGTTTGCTGCCAGTTTTTATGGTGGTAATTTGTATTAACTCAAATCAGTCGCAAGCCACTGCGCTTCAACCCTACAAAATGGCCTGCTAAAATCATTCACTTATCTCGTTAGCCCAGGAGAAAAAGGTTAATGAGGACAAGACATTTGATATCATTGTCATCCTGATTAGGAGAGCAGACTGGTTACTTTAAAAGGGTAACAATGCTTTTAAAGTGTCTTCTGTTACCACTGCAGCAAGAGATGCCGCAAGTAAGCTATTGGTAAGATAAACCATTTATGGAATCTTCAACAACTTTAAGGAGGGGTTTAGTTGCAATGAAGAGGGCTTTAGGGTGCCCAAGAAAGTCAAGCAAGTGCCAGGACCATCTCCTAAAGCTCATATGCAGCTGAAATTGGGGCAGTACCAGTGCAGAGCTTGCTCAGGAATGGCAGAAGAGTGTGCAAATGAATGCCTTGTTTTAAAAGGGCAGCTTGAAGCCATTTCTGTCCTTAAAAACAAAACCACGATAGTTGCGAATGTTCGCTGGAACGAAGGTTTTGGGAAACACCTGAGTAGCTTAACTAATGTTTGTACTATGCAAGTTACTAACGTTACCTCCGTAGTTCCAACTACGCTTTTGGGAAACGCACCCAAGGAGTGGTGTTAAAACGTCCTCCAAGAGCAACTTCCAACGATCTGTGGAGATGAACAATTCTTTTTCCAGTATGATGGAGCACCATGTCACAAAGCAAACAACTTCCAAAAAGGACTTTAGTATAGAAATCTTTTATTATACATTTAACATTAAAACAAAGTTTTTATACAGTTAAAGCCGTCCGTCAGTGAGTGTTGTTCATTTTAACCTTGGTACACAGGTACTCCATCAGCTCCTGGAGGGGAAAAGACTGGATCAATTAACAGGTTAAAACAAGCAAAATGTTCTATTACAAGCTAAACTATTTCAGCTTAACCTTTTAAGGGCAAACGTTGCAAATTTGCAACAGCTAATTTCAAATAACCTAATTAGTCCATTTCCATATTTTTATGAATTTTTTTAAACTCAGAAACACTACTGCAGGTCTTCGTTGTGCATATGCATTAAACAGTTTTCCAACAGCTCAGCAGATGGCAGTACTGTCTCACTTCCGAACGATTATTCCTCCTTGGTTTTAATCAAACACGTTTTCCAGGCATTCGTTTCACGTAAGTAATACTACCGATCTCCATTAATTTAAAACCAATACTGCATAAGATAAATCATGAATGAATATAGATACAGTACATGCCAATTATTAGATTTGATCTCCTCTGGGTTTTTCCCCAGGGGCAGCGCTATTGCATTGTTGCATATTTGCAACGTCAGCCAGACAGGTACCAATTGCTGGCACATGCTTTACATGCTAGTTTGCCTATATTTTGAGCTACTGTTCATACTAGGGTTATTTGACTGTCACCAGTGTTTACTTATTACTTTGAGGTGTCATTGAGGGTATATCCTATGAAAAATGAAATAATTTGGAATAAAGTTACAAACTATCAGAGACAGATTTGATCAAAAGCAATGACATAATATGATGTTCATTTGATTGTGCAGTGAGGAAAACTGATGTAGCCTAAATTTCATGGCACATATGTATAGATCTTTGTTTAACTGAAAGCTTTTTGGCAAACTATCTTACAGAATTTTCTCTTTGCAGTATTGGCAGTATTATGGCAGACCGAAAAAGAATTTATTCAGCCAAGGAAGTCGTAGAGATGGTTTGCATTCCTGATGGGGCTTTATCAGACACAGAATCCATTTTGGATGATGATATTGAGGATCCAGATTTTTCTCCTGAAGCGTACGAGTCTGACTCCAGTCTTGATGATGATCAGCTTGTGGCAGCAATAGCAGAAGCTAATCCCAACCACCTTGACATTGAAATTCACAACAAACATGCAGACAGTGGCACTGATGTCCCAGATGTCGATGAACCTAAGCCAGGCCCAGCTCCAGTCAACAAAGTGTTTTCTTGGAGGCAGAGGAAACCCCCAGCATTCGACATGGACTCTTCATTCCAAGGACCTGCGTTTTCAGCTCCACCAGACGAAATACCAAGTCCAGAGTGGTATTTTAATCAGTTCATGGAGAAATCCGTGTTTGAGAATATTTCTTATCATTCTAACCTATATGCAGTTATGATGAATGGCCCAGAACTGAAAACAACCCCTTCTGAAATGGAACAATTCGTTGGCTTGCACATATTGATGACCATAGTACGTATGCCATCATACCGCATGTACTGGCAGACGGCAACACGCTACGACCCAGTTGCAACAGTCATGCAACGTAAGCGATTTGATAAACTGAGAACATACATCCATATGAATGACAATACAAATATGAAGCAAAAGGGTGAGTCTGGATATGATCCATTGTTTAAGGTCCGACCAGTACTTGAGAAGGTCCGTGCCAATTGCTTGAAAGTTGAACCAGAAGAAAACCATTCCATTGATGAGCAGATGATCCCCTTCAAAGGAAAGCTTGGAATGAAACAATATATCAAGAATAAGCCGCGAAAATGGGGAATCAAGGTCTTTACTCGTGCAGGTGTCACTGGACTAGTCTATGACTTTGAAATATACACAGGAAAAGGAACTGTAACGAGTGAGCGTGGACTTAGTGTTGCTGGTGAAGTTGTGCTTCGTCTCGTGTCAGAACTTCCAAAAGGACTGAACTTTAAGTGCTTTTTCGACAACTGGTTCACTTCCCCTGAACTCATTGTGGAACTGAAGAAGATGGGAATTCAAACAGTTGCTACCATCAACCGTAACCGTCTCCGTGGATGTACATTCAAAAGTGACAAGGAACTGTCAAAGAATGGGCGTGGTACATATGAAGTCAAATATGAAATGACAAGTGGAATGGCCATTGTGAAGTGGTATGATAACAAGGCAGTGTTACTAGCATCATCCTTCATTGGCCCTGATCCTGTAGATAGATGCAGAAGGTGGTCAAAAGAGAAGAAGGAATATTTGAACGTGGACAGACCCCACATTGTCAAGGTGTATAACACCAACATGGGAGGAGTAGACTTGGCAGACATGTATGCAGCTCTCTATAGAATTGGAATCCGCTCACGTCGTTGGTACCTGCGCATATTGTACTACTTGATTGACCTATCACTGGTCAATGGCTGGCTCCTTTACCGCCGTCATCTCACACAGCATCAGGAGAAGAAGTATATGCCGCTTCTTGACTTCCGTGCTAAAGTTGCCGATGCCCTAATCAAGGTTGGCAAACCGTCCAACTTGATCAGCAGAAAAAGAGGACGGCCGTCATTGGAAGATGCTCCAGAACCCCATCAAGCTGCACCACCTCCACTTCAGAGGATCGTTGCGCCATCGGATGACGTCAGACTAGACAGAGTCGACCATTTTCCCAACCATGCTGATAAACGTGGACGATGCAGACTGTGCAAAGATGGCTACACGCAAATGGCCTGCCTAAAGTGCAAAGTACTTTTGTGCTTTACAAAGGACAAGAATTGTTTCTTGAACTATCATAGTAAAAAGTGACATTCAGACATTGCCTTCTCAATGAGGATTTGAGACATTGGTTCAGGCAAAGGCATCAAATGTCATTCTAATTTAGTTTTTACAATTGTGTTTTTTTGTTTTCCATGTTTACTGCTATATATCAAGTTGTTTTTGTTGTTATTCTGCTACTATAACACACTTTGTACCATTGTTTTGCAAAGTTCTATACAAATAAAGTTAGCGTTTATATTATATTCAGATTGCAGTGTTAATTTACCTATCTGGGCCAATGTTGCAAATCTGCAACATTTCAGAACTCATTGCACGGGAATGTTTTTTTTTTAAAAAAAAAAACACCAGAATTGAATATTACTACCCCAAATGATAGTTTTCCCCCAAATATCAGATTTTTCCTGTCACTAAAACTTAATTGGATCCTAAAAGGGTTTTAAATAAAAACAACAAAAAAGAAAACCTTAATCTTCTGCATTTGACACAGAGCCTGGTCATCCAGAAGTTCCAGTTTGACTTCATCTTTGTTATCATCTGATAACAGCAGGGTCTGTGGAAGAAGCATTTTAATCAAGAAAATTTAATTCCAAAAACCCCATTCCAATGACAGTTCTTACTTCTCCTTGAGAGGTGGTGATGGTTGCCGTTGCAAATCCTGACAGATCATAACTGAAAGAACGAGTTGGCCTGAAGGAGAGAATCAGAGCCCTGCTATGATGAGGAACTACTCACTGATTAAAGTTTAGCTTTTACTAAAATTTAATTTAAATACACTTACCTCATTTCACCACTAGATAGTGGAGCTTGGTCGCTCAGTTTTAATACTCGACCCTGAGCTCGTTTGTCACCGACAGTCGAGGCACATCTGTAGTTAAGAAAGCTGTTAGAGCAACATTAACAACTTCGACTTATTTAGAAGCCACACGCACCCATGCCAGGGTGTGGAAACCAGATGCATTACCAGGGGACACCCCTGCTCCCTCTGACACTGGGTTCTAGTTCTACCAGTGCACATAACTGGCAGATTTTAGGCTGGTGAATTCTCTTGCCCAAATGTCTGGTATTTATAAGTTATTAAAAACAGCCCGCGAAACAAATGTACAACTGGAATTCTATAATGTTCTTTTCTCATCCTGTTCAAGTGTTTATTTGGAATCAATGACCATTCATGACAGGAGCAAGGAAAACAAGCCAATGAAACCAACACAAACAGCGAGAACATGCAAACGCCACAAATATGGTTTAAAATATCTGGCCTGTAATCCAACAGCCCTAGCAAACCGGTTTCAATTATTTGGGTTAGAGAATGATAAAATTACATGGTACAATATCGTTTTGTTTTGAAACCTCTATTGTGAGCATTTTAATATGAAACCAATCCTTTTTAAACAAAGAGGCTATAAACAAATGAGTGAAGGTACCTGAGACTTCCAGTGCTGTTACTGGCCTGCATTTTATTCCTGCTCTTTTTCTAGGAAAAAGGTGTCAAATTAGAGGTTGATTAATGTAATCATGTCAGACTATAGATCGGTACCTTATTTCCATCGTCTGACTATCTGGCCCGTCAATCTTTGTGCCGCTAAAGTATTACTCACTTGTCCTGAATGTTAAAAATGATATAAAAAAAAATCATTAATTAGTCACAAATCAAAGCATCTCAAAGAGAGTGTATGTTTGCGTAAAAATGTTCATTTACTGTATTTAGGGATGAATGGCAAGTATTTTCACTTAAAATGAAGACCGTTCATTTGAAGGTACGTTTAAAAATAATTAAAATAATTAATGGTCAAATTTGATCCAGATTTACCAGTGAGCAAATGCATTATAACAGCAACACCTATATTACTTCAAATGTAGTGCGGAACTAGAGTAACTGCTCAAATACTCCAGTCAAAATTACTTCAAACAAGTGTCTAAAACTTACTACCTCCAAGCACAAGCTACAATACCTCAGTAATACAATACCTCGCTTATATAAAATGACACCTTTACCAAAACCTTGTGACAGGATTTAACTGAATGAAGGAAAACTTTGGCCCGTTTATCAACATTAACATTTTAATGCTTCTAAACACACAGTTTACTGTATGCATTCTGTAGCTCATGGTGCCTGCATAGAAGAAAAAAATCCCAAATATGGCTACTGGAAAAGCCACAGCTATAAACCACACCATACAGATAGCCATTGGCTCATTTGCTTCATGTTTAAGCAAAGACTCATTTACTACAACTTAAAGAACATGAGTTTGTAATAAAGCTTCAGTAGCCTTAGGTGAAGGTCATCAAGTGTACACATCTGACTAGTTTAAACCAAAACAAACCCATCACTGTAATCACCATTTTCCCTGGATAGCTCAACACGAGTGAGTAAAAACTTGTGTTTAGGCAATCACCTTTTTTGCTGGGCTTCCTGCTAAGAGGCTTACTGATCTCCGGTGACACAGACTACACCAAATGGAAACAAAACACCATTAGGTTAACTTATTAGGCACAGCAGAAAGTTTCTGGACACAGATCAAGTCTAGGCTACATTGACATAATTGGTGATTCTTGTACTCCCAGTCCTAAATGTTTAGTTCATTAAAGTGACCTGTTCAGAGGATCAGAAGTGAATTTCATAGGCTAGGTTTCCATACATACTATAGACATTGAGAGAGTTTGCCATCCATTTTCTAACCACGATAAGCATTGTTAACTGGATCCGAATTAATAATCAAGCCTAGTGAAAGTACAACATCCTATTAGAACAGGATCACAATTAAAGCTCACGAGAACCATGAAGTGAGCTTTTATTTAGTAACCCATTAAAAAAAACATGATCCCCATTTTTTGGGATCGGGTGCTTTAACTCCATGTAGGCAGACAGAAAGTAAAAAAAATCTTCAGTGAAAAAAAGGCAGTTAATGTAGCAGACCACATCTGCGTTTGGGAAAACCAGGACACCTTGGAGCGTGTGTGTGTGTGTGGGGGGGTATTTGTAATCCTACAAAAACATATGTACAGTTGTTGTTTTTTTTAAATGCTTTTCAGTAAAAGTCAACAAAAACTCCAATAACAAATGATAATTTTATTCAAAATGCACAACTTAACTGTTTGGCTGTGTCTGAATCGGGGAGGGTCTTTTTTTAACAATGAGCTTGTGCAGTCCATAGATCGATACGATAACTTGTGATGTTTCACTGTGTGAA
>JAVSBV010000093.1:4270923-4286891 GCA_033117975.1 Parotocinclus spilosoma
TTGTTTTTTACTACTATTTAAATTGGTTTGATTTTCCAAAACACTTAAGTGTGACAAACATGCAAAAAAAAAAAAAAAATGGAAATGAGGAAGGAGGCACACCACTGTATCATCAGATATTAGCATAACCAAAATAAACACAATTAAGAATTAACATTCTCTATTGGTAATTTGATCTTCATTCCTCATCATGGCACTTTATTTTTAAATCACTTATTTAAGTGTTTATGTGGTTTATTTGTTCATGCACAGTTCTGCCATATGCAGAGGTACAGCTGTGACGCTATAATTTCTGTTCCCCAGGACAACAAGCCTAAATACACCCCTGCGTTCATACGATGTTTGTGATTTTGCATGATGAGGGTGTTTGTGATGAATAATTATCCCCCAAAAATAACAATAACAAAACCTGAGAAAAATCTCCCTCCAATGGCTCCTAAAATGCATGTTAATTAGCTACATCGCCCACCAGACAGCAGTGGAGCTCCCTTTAAAGGTAGAGTAGGCCTAACTGCAGGCCTTCAGCTTTGGTTTCTGTGTAGAAAGACCACAGGCAGAGTTAGTGTAAGGCAAGAACAACCCTAAACAGGGCACCATTCCATCATAGGGCACACAGTCACACACTACGGACACTTTACAGACATCAATTACACGTCTTTAGACCATGGGAGTAAGTCAGAGTACACGGAGTAAACCCATACAGGCACAGGAAGGACATGGCTGTATCCCCCAGTGCTGCAACAGCAAACCCTTTTGGTTCTTTGATAGACAGGCCTTGTTTCCAGGGCATGCTAATACCAGTTCCTTGAGTTCTCCTTAACTGGACCTCCTGACCCTGACCAGGAAAAGTGTTTTTACAATTTCTAAAGGGGAAAATGTATATGAACTCTTAAGAAAACACTGATAAGCAGTATTAACACCCATTACCTCTCAAACAGCATTCATACTATTTTATAGCAGCTACAACAGATTAGACTCATTTCTCCAATTGATCTTGGTCTTTAAGTTCCCCCACATTGTGTTCAGTAGGGTGTATGATCACCCAAATGGCCCAGAACACCCTGACAGTGATGGGGCATGGACAGGATCAGATTATCCAGCAGTTCATGTGGAATCCTCTTCATATTCATTTTGAAATTAATTTTTAATTTGTCGTTGTACACCAATAGGTCTTATTTCAATGAAATATATATTTCAAAAAAAGATATTTCTGTTGTACTTTGATTGTCCTATTTATTTTTATTGCTCCTTGGACTTTTTAAAACCAGTTACTTGGCAAAATAACAATATACTGGTAGGTAAACACAAAACAATTACCATTTACACACTCAGATGTAGGACAAGGCATTCAAGTGCGATTGAAGCTAAATGGATACGATAAAAAGCACGTGATACAACAATATATGGCACCAGTCTGTGACATCATACAGAGACCACGATCTACTACAGAAATCATAAATTGATACATCAATTTGATTTTAGTCTGAAAACGCATCACAATTTAAATCCCTTCACAACTTACTTTTCTTAAGTTAAATGTAACCAGCATGCAAATTAGGAAAAAAGAAAAGGATTGTGTAAAACAGGATTTTAGGTATGTAAGATTTAGGTATTCATCAATTTCCCCTTCCAACAAAAGGGGAACGCCAATGACATCGTCGTCTGCCTTTGGCTGTCATACATCAGTGGGAATTTAGGAGCACTTTTAACCCAACAGTTTATTCAAGTTAAGGCAGTGGAGAAGCAGTAGGGAAAGAAAAGAAAGCTAAGAAATTGGGAGGAAGTAAACTCAATTCGTAAGTTGAAGAGCTGGGAGGGAAACCACCGTTTTTCCAATAAATTACAATTTTTTGACAAGAAAATACAACCCAGATTTGTAACAGGCAAAAATGATAAATAGAATTCCAGCTGCATACTTCCTATATGACTAGCATACTAAGAAACATGCTCTGTTCTCCCAAGCCACAAAATAGAAAGGTAACAAAAACATTCTTTACACATTACACAGTATCTGGAGCTGGCACGAGCAAAGCTAACTAACGCCAGTATATTTTACCGCTGACTGTTTCAAAATGAATGACATAATTGGTAAAGTGATCTGTTTCTAGACAGGACAGTTCTCCATGACGCATTTCTTGGGAGGAAGGCGTGTTCCAGGTAGTGCAGACTGAAGACTGCAGAGATGAAGTTCGCATGGTAACATTCTGTAAAGCCCTTCAGAGAGTCTCTTATTTGCCGTAGAACTTCTTATTGAGCAGGAAGATGAGCAGGTTGACGTTTACAGTTGCTCGGTCAAAGAGCTTCATGACAGCCACCCCCTCGTACTGTAACTGCAGAAGATCCTAGAAGTCAAACAACACAGTGCTGTTCATCAAGTTATCATGCAACCCAAAATAAAAACTAATTACGAATATACAGTAGAATACAGAGCCAGAGGTTTAAAAAAACAAATAGAAATGGTCCTATCGCCCAGCTCAATCAGCAATCAACCAGTAAGGATCTTGCTCAAGGAACCAACAGTGGGTTTTAAATCCACTGAACAAGTCCAGAACCTTAATCAGAGCTATTGCTAGTGCTGGAGGACTCAAATCCGGACTCCACACCATAAATAAACAGTCTCAAACTCATTGGACTCAACTGGTCCTTCTCTGTACTCTGTGTCTTGGAGGTAAAGGTGGACTCAGCAAATCGTTGCAGATTCTGAACAGAACTTTTTTAAAACTACTTTTTCCACATGCCTAAATAAAATCAGATTTATTTTGAAAAGTCCAACATCAAGATTGCAAGTGTGCAGTTTTACCTGCTCGCTTTATAGCACCATTTCCCCAAATCTGAAATTCTTATTTTGTTTTTACATTAAATAATAAAATAGATAGCTACTGCTATATTCATTTGTCTTTATGTACTGACAGAGGAAATGGAAACAGAATCATCAGCATTATTTGTTCCAAACTTTACATTGCATCACTGTATATAAGAAATAATAACAATTAATTATAATTTTACACTATATACATTTGATGTAAAATGTTAGAAAATAGATAATGATATATAATATATCATATATGTAGTAGCCTAGCTGTTATGGTACTGGACTCTGGACCTCAAGGTGCCAAGCTGTCACAGTTGGGTCCTTAACCCATTAAAAACCAGTATCCCCATTTGGGGATCGTCTGCTTTAACTTGCCTACTGATGGGCTGGGATGGGATGGGATGGGATGTAGGTGTACAGCAATAAAGTAAAAAAATGTTCAGAAAAAAAATTGGCAGGGAATGGGTTAAGCAAAGCCCTTAACATACGATTATTTGGATTGTAAGTCTGTATGAGTTGTTAGTCGCTCTGGATAAAGGCGTCTGCTAAATACCATTAATGTAAATGTGACTAATTATTTATTACACTGCTCACAAAAATTAGGGGAAATTTCAGAATGAATATAAAGAGAATCCCATAAGAACTGCTGGATAATCTGATCCTGTACATGCTCCATCACTGAACATACACCCTACTGAACAAAATGTGGGGGCACTCTAGTCCAGTTTAACAAGCTTCTGTTCATCCCCATTAATATATCACTTATTAATCAATCACTATAATTAAGTTTGCATCTCATTTGCCTAATCAAACAATGTTCTTTGACTTTTCATTATCTTTTTTGCTTATTTATTTTAATGAAATACTTATTTAATCGCTTTATATTCATTTTGAAATATAATAATTGTGAGCATATAACATACAATGAATGTAAGGTGAATTACAAACCAGTAGATTTTTTTTTTTCCATTTCGTTTTTCTTATTCTTGCATATTGAAAAAAAACCAACCTAATCAGGTCTCATTCACAGCTCAGTCTCTTCCAGTTTCAGTCTTGACTCGACTACTAAAAGTCTTGGTCATGACGGTTCTAAAAGTCTTGACTTCAACATTAGCTGTTGTTTTCCAGCCATTTTTACATTTTATTGTGAGCTGTTGAGGATAAAGTCAAAACCTGACCCTAAGTAGACACTAGTACAGAGCATTAAACAAAGCCACCACTTAATTACAAGGATAAAAGACCTTGCTTATGGGCCTATCTGGCATCTAAGTAACACATCCAGTTTTGGATGTGTTACTTAGATCGACATGAGCTGAAAATAATACAAACCACAAAGGAATCAAAAGAACCTTTACCTGGTATTCTAACATTAGCGTCTCCAAATGGACTCCCATAAACTTGGCTTTAACCTCAAACACTCCCACAATCTCAGAAGGAGAGATCTCAAAGATGGCATTCTTGAACCTGTGAGCAATTAGAAAAAGGAAACCACTCATGTTTTGAACTGTTGGAAAATCTAGCACATCATATGTACAGAAACGAGATATGACGCCTCACTGATTTGTTTGTAGATCCTCAATCTCGATCAGCACGCCCTTCTCATGCAGACGTGCGGCTGTGTACTTCAGAGATGCCTGCTTGCTCTTTTTGGCCTTGGTGTTTCCAGGTTTCTTTGACACTCTGAGGAGGAAAAAGGTGAGCAGGTTCATAAACTGAAAAGCAAGTGTTACTAAAAATCCAATTCCTATGGGACTGGTTTAACAGGAGGTATAAGACCTTTAGGATGATGTCTTTTGAATGACCACACAAAATAACTCCAAAACCAGCATGCATCAGTACACACAGTGTAACGGGTCACGGTTGCCAGATTTCTACCACGTCTCATTTACACTAGCACAGGCCCATCACCACTTGTCACTGCACAAAGGCACAAATGTCACTTGTCACTCACTTGCCCTTGCTTGCTAGATTGTCCATGCAGGTCTTGATGTATTGGTTGTAGTAGTCGATTTGTACATTGTAGAAGCTGGTCTTTGTGTTGAGGGCAGCATTGGTCTGTTGAAGTTTCACCAACTCAGCCTTTCTTCTCTGGCGATACCGCCTCTGATTTCTGATGTCCTGCAGGAAAAGGTTTTCAGTGTTAGATGAAGTATCCAGTGATGTTACAGAAGTGATCTCTGTTCATTTGGTACTTAAACATCCATATACCCCCAGGGTGCAAAGCAACAGTGTCAATAAAGGAATGAAGCTCCATAAGATGAAGCTAGAACATTAGAAACAGGAACTAATATAGAGGGACTAGTCCACCACTGGTGAGAAACGATTCAAATGCTGGTATGGGGTATAAGATAATGGCAGTCCATAATACAGATACAGTATCTGTCACTTATCAATCTAGTATGACCTCTCTCCTTATGCTCATTAGGTAATCCAAAAGAAATACATTCTAGATTCAGACTAATAGAACCACCAAATTCGATTCTTATCCAGTACCTTTGCGATGTCATTGATAAGGTCCTGGTATCTGTTCTCTGGATGAACCTTGCCCAGCTCTGCCAGCCTCTGCAAGTTGCTCTTGATCTTGTCCTTCTTGCCCTGCAGGGTCAGGCTGTCATCCACCACTGGCTTGGCATGCTTCATCTTTTCTGGAGTCTTTGCATCACGGATGGCTCGTCTCTGCATGGCTCTCTGATACTCCACTTCCTACAGGATCACAAAACAGGGGCATCAAAAAACATGCCCAGCTGCTGCTCTAAGCAGAATAACTCACTTCCTTTTGTTATTTACCTGTTCAGGAGTTGCAGGACTTTCAAGGATTTCTGAAAGGGTTTCGCCTGGTTGGAATCTGATCACATCCACAATCAACCTCTTGGTGCTGAAAGGCAAATTATATGACTAGATTCAAATATAAAGCTTAATGGATGTGCTTCAAACCATACCCATACTTTTAAACTATATATTTTTGCGTTAACTGCATATTTGTGACATCATAACGTCATTTAACATGCCGCATAGTTTCCCGTGCTGCTTTGTCTACTCGGAATAGAGAAGACATGATGGGGCAGTTTTCATAAAATCTGGTGACAAAATCACAATCTTGTCGGCCTCACTTGTCCATTGAGGGGAGGGGGTAGGGGGGTAGTGGTGGGTATCCAGCATAACCCCCCAGCATTAATCCCTCCACAGTACACAATCAAATAAAAAATATACATAGAAAAATAACAGGTAGGTGAAAAAACACTGTTAAAAACAAATCACATGGATGCTCTGAACAAAGGGGGGGGATTCAAACTCAACACCCCCCAGCGTTGGTCTTTTCTATACAGAGTTTGACTGGTAAATTAAAATGTTAATCATGACTTGTGTACCTGGCAGGAGAGATTAGTTTAATTAGAGTATTTGGTTATGTTAGCTTGTTATAAGGTAATGTGGTGTCTCTCACAAAGGTTATGAAAGTGCTCGTTTTAGCTTGGTTCAAAAGTCCTGCCATTGTTGTTACCATTCTAGCGTTGTTATGGAATTTAGGGCATTTGTATTGGTTTGTTGACTGGTAACAGGAAAAATTCACAAAACAAACTTAGGTCGCCCTCCATTAGGAATGGCCTATATGGCAAAGCATATTTTAAAAAAAAAAAAAAAAAAAAAAAAAAGGTTCGTTCGTGACGTTTTGTAGGGTCAGACATTAAAAATACAATATAAACATCAGATACCAAACAAGACGGAAAGAAAAAAAATCCATATTTCATTCGATGCCAAAATGACATCCAAGAAGTAGGACTTACTTCAAAAGCAGTGTCTTGGCATCTGTTTCAGCATTGGCTTCCCCAGGCACATCAAATTTGTTAGTAAGGGTGAGAGACACTTCGGTTTTGCCCATCATTTCTTTACCAGGGTCATCAGGAGGCACGGGATTCTCACCTGCACATGTAAAGTTGTAGTAATTTATTATAGATTCTATAAAAGCCATTCAATTACACTGCTTTGTTTTTCCTCCAGCACTTGCCTATCAGAGACTCAATGGTGGGCACCTCTCCCAAATCGTCCAGCAGCTCATGAATAGGATCATTGTGCTCAGGAGCTATGGCATCCTGGTGATCTAGCAAGAGCTGTGGGAGGCAAGGGGAAGAAAAAAAATGGGTTGAGTCACAAACAGAATGTTATAATGGATATGGGTGTGAAGGCTACCATGTGCTTCAGAAGACATACCGTGTGGGTGTTGATGATCTCCCCAATGGAGATGTAAATAACAGGTTTGGTGACAGTGACCAGGTCAGAGTACTGATCCACATTAAATTTATCCTCCAGCAAAGGGACGTCACAAGCTGCCAAGAAGAAACGTCTGGAAGAAATGAAGTAAGGGCAAACTGAATACGAGAGGAATGTTATTTAGCGATAAAGCTGTTGTATTGGGTAACATGATGGTCTGCTGGGAAGTGTTACGCAAAAGTAAACGTGGTTTGGTCTACCTAAATTTCTGGTAGGAGCTGGTAAGGTACTCGTTGATGGGGTTTAGATGGGCATTGTCTCCGAGGAACATCTTGTTTGAAGCAGCGTGCTGAAGCATTTTGGCGATTGAACCCAGGTTCCGCCGTTGGTCTGTCGTCAGTTGACCTCCGGCCGACATGTCAATGATGTCGAAGGCATCGGGGGCAACAATGGCGGGATTCATGTAGCGATAATACAACAGGTTGCCTACAATCTAAAACACAAAAGTCAGTTCATTTACCCAGAATTAACAGAACGAAGGAACAAAACAAGGTCTCAATTTGTTCTCGTACCGAGGTGTACAGTGTTCCCATTTTAAGCGAAGCAGAGCATAAAAGAGAGCAGTGTGGCTCACCTTGTGTGGACAGGAACGGAGGAGCAGAAGCCTCAAGAAGCTAGCGAAGGCAAGGGCAAAAGAGGAAACTGGAGCCAGGAGAGATGGGACAAAGATAGGAGGCACTCAGCATTCAGAAAAGGTGAGGAAATAGAAGCACCACAGCAGATTCCGAATCAAAAGATCAAGTGGAATTCAACAAAAACTTCACTTACACTTATACAAACGGGAAGGTATAATAATGACGTATGAATGTGCCTTAAAACCACATCCAGGTCAGAAACTTTATGGGATTAATGCTAGCTTAATATTCTAATACAGTCGATTCCGGTTAATGGGACCACATCGGGATGGGAACGTTTTGGTCCTAATAACCGGCTGGTCCGATGTGCAGACTAATAAAACTGATTGAAATCAAAAAGAGTAATTATATACGTGATTATGTGCTGAGAACTATTTTATTATTTTGGATTATGGATTATTTTTAATCCAGCAAAGGGATTTACTGGATTTCTTTGTCGGCTTTCTAGGCTTTAATCCAATCAGATAAATGGATTGTTCTGTTTACATGACCACTGAATAATCAGATAACTGATTAGATTATTCAGTGCATGTAAAAGAATGATGCGTGTTGCTATGGCATTATGGGTAATGTAGTACTTTACTGTGGCATGGCATGTTTCTGTAAATTAAAAAATGTAAACAAACTTGAGACAATTCAGGAGTTTAATTACCAAATTGAATTAAACATTTAAGAGTTATTATGACATTAAAAGGCCCAGTGTGTCATTCACATGGAAACTCTCAAATTTTAGAAATTTTCTGGTACAGATTAATCTTTTGTTTGACGTTTTCTCAAGTTCATATGGCTCTTTCTTTGATAACCGCGGATATGACATATTTCTTATTCGCTCTCACGTTCTTTAGTCCGATTAAGAGGAATTTTGGTCCAAATAAGCAAATAGCATTACACGTATATAATAGGATTTGTTTTGGTACTTTAGGATTTGGTCCGAATAAGGGGCTGGTCCCATTAACCGGTGGTCCTATTAACTGGATTCGACTGTATTCATTAATATGTCAGTAAAGTCCTGTTATTCCTTTGACTGAGTCCATTTTAAATGCATCGCAATGCAAGAACAAGCTGATGTCCTCATCATCTACATGCCTTCTCATCACAACTAAATAATGCAAGTGCATTTTTCAACAGCAGAGGGCGCACAAAGCATACTGATTATACACTAGATCTTTCTTTCTACAATGGAATCTGGATCCATTTTAATATATTTGTATGTGTTTGTGTAGCATTTTTCACACACAGCTGATATAAAAATGTGTTGGACAAATGAGAGCATGTTAAACAAAATCTGTTTACTGAATAAATGCATTTGATATTTTAATACAGTCGACCAGTTTAGTTCCTGTTATTTTCAGTTTAAGACTTTAATTTCTAGTTCTATTTCTAGTTAATCTTTTCGTTGCAGCGGACTAAAGTTTTTTGTTTAAAAGTGTATACAAGGAAATGCGTCTTGTTTGACATTGTTCACACTTCAGAGGCAAAAAGGCATGTCTTTTATTGAATGCAAAATAAAAACAATCTTTGTGACGTCGTTAGGCGAGTACATCGTTACACACCCAGTGACTTCTGTACTTACACAACATGTTCAGGGTGATTCATCGATGTCGCGTGACGATTTAATGCTGAACACTAAACCGCATAGCCTAGCTCTTAATCCCGTTCATTCTCCACATAGACATGTTAGAGAATTCTAGCTAGACTTTAAAGTGTCAAACCAAATCAATGAGCTGCAAAATGAGCAGAGGAAAAGGAAAACTCATGGGACAAATAGAGAAGAAACCCTGACAGAAGCCAGACTCAAAATGGGGAACCCATCATCCTCTACATGAGACCAAGATTAAGCTGTTTCTAACAGGATTGAGCTCTGAGAAGTCTCTGTCTAATTGTCATCTCATGCATAAATCTCATGCTTATGGAATGAGAGCAGCTGAAGAAACAAGATACAGTCATCTGATAACTGTAGAATCCGATTTTTCCAGGAATCTGATCCAGTTTACATGAGCTCGGATAAAGGGAAAACGTCAGGTTTACGTGGCTCAGACAGTAATCTGATTTAAACCAACCGATAATCTCACACAAATGTGTGACATAAACTTTACCTTTAATATCAAATAATAACATTCTTCATTTTCTCAAGCATAAACTGCATTTTAGAGTCTCCCTAAAAGTTTACGGTAGGCATTTGCAGGTGCTGCATTACATTCCAGGGTTGCCAGATCTTGCAACAGATAAAACAATTAGGTTACAGATTAATCTTTTGTTTGACGTTTTCTCAAGTTCATACCTTCAAAAGCTCGTCCTCTGTGGCATCGGGGAACTTTTCATTAAGAGTATCCTTTAGCACCTTGGCAATGAATCGCATCCCGTATCTGCACACAAACACAGTCAGTCCAATCCAACCAGTAAAACCAAGAATTTCAAACAGGAATCTATAACAGACTGAATATTATTAAAAATGGAGCAAGTTGACTAACAGACCGTGGGCAAACCTAACACACTAGATCATGTGATCAAAGGGAAGGTGAATACTCACGGTATTTTATCAACAGAGACTACAATGGCAGATAGAAACTTGTCCGTAACGGTACGCATGTTCTTAATGGAGGCTTCCAGACGATTGCGAACCTCCTCATGACTCATGGCCTGCTCTGGTGTGACATCATACGGCAGTTTGCTGGACAGAGTGAAAATGAAGCTCTGTTTTAATTTAAACTAATTTTATTACAAAGTGTTTGTGTTAGGTTTGAGTTTGGAGGTAAATGTCAAATGTCAAATGTAAATGTCACTCATGGTAAAGTCCGATCTACCTGGCTTCTCCCGTTTGAGACTCCATCTGGTTCACCCAGCCCTTGTAAATATCCACTGGGTCGGTTTTGATGTTTAGCGTCTTGTCGTCCATGATTTCTTTCACGACAGGAGACAGGATCTGTCTCAGGGCGTTTTGACCTCGAGCCCCTCGGTTAAAGCTCACCACCATCTTGATGACAGTGGGGTTTCCAGTTACAATCTCCTGGATCTGGTCCACTTTTGATCTGTTGAAGCAGACCACAGGCAGAGAGAAGCACAGGCACAGAGAGAGAGACGCACAGACACGCACAGAGGCAGAGAGACACGCACAGAGGCAGAGAGACACGCACAGAGGCAGAGAGACACGCACAGAGGCAGAGAGACACACAGACAGACAGAGACAGAAAGTATGAGTAACCACTCAAACTGAGGGTCTTTGGTCTGAAAGTAAATCAGGCATTACAATGTTACTTTATATTAAAATGTTAATGTTTTTACATAAACTGTAGTTTGCCCAAGGTGGCTGGTCCTTTTTTTGTGTCTTGGTCCTCTCAAAGTTTCTTACCAATTACACTTGTCACTGTCGCCATAGACCCATGCCTAGATATTTATAAAGCTGCTTTGAGACAATGATCTGTTGCAAAAAAACAATCAGGTTCAGGAGAAGAGGATGGGAAATTCAGAGTGCCAGTCCATCACTCAGGGCTCAGAATGGGTTACTACTGCAGCACCGATGGACAATCCCCTAAAAGACCTTCTCTCCCTCAGACACCACAAATTCTTTTGTCCTTAAAGTCTTTATGGCAATCGCAAAACTGTCAGGGAGCAAACAGCATCACTGCAAGACTGTTAAGGATTTTCTAACGGTTATCGTTCCAACACGCCTTCCCTCGTGCGGCACCTGACCCGGCCAGCAAACATGGGTCACTGTGGTGGTGGACTAATGAAATATCACACCCACACAAGTATAACCTCCATGATATTCAAATGCTTTACAGGTAAGGGGCGGGTAACGTCCATCCGTTCAACGTCAGTTTGATTTAATGACCAAAACGTGTAATCAATTATAACATAAAATAAATCTATATTTGATTTGTGCACATTGTGGACGTAAACAGCTGGTCACCTCAACAAACAGAAGTTAAGAGTTTAAAAATGGAAGTGCATGTATGCATGTTTAAACTTGGTTGACGTTTTAAGAGACTTTTTATTTTTTCTTTAAATGGAGGTTACTCATGTCTGTGGGTACGACTTTCTGATACTTATTTTTAACAAGCTGTAAATTATGTACTATTGTAAATAGTACTCCTTTGACCTTCTCCCACTATCCGTATATTCTCTTTAAACTATTACTATATAAATTAGTGTACATTCACTCCTTGAGTCTGTTTCATCTGGCTGATCTTCCATGTTGTTCGTAATAATGTCTATTAGTGTATTTTTGGTCCATACACTTGGTCCATCAAGTGGTAAAATCTAAAATCTATTTTGTCATTTATTTTTAATTGTATTACCAATTAAAATGTTATTATTAAGTCAAATTATATTATTTACTTAATTTTGCTATTACCTTAATATACGTTTATGTAATTATTCAATTAACATTTAGGCCACCCATGGAGGACGGGTCCCTTTTTGAGCCTTGGTCCTCCCAAGGTTTCTTCCTTCTACAATCAGGGAGTTTTTCCTTGCCATTGTCGCCATAGGTTTGCTCAATTTGGGATTGGCCTTTTTAGATCATATAAGATTGTAAAGCTGCTTTGAGACAATGCTCCGTTATAAAAAGCTCTATAGAAATACATTTGAATTGAACTGAATTAAATTGTTACAGCTTTCGCCTAAACAGGGCTATAACACTACATTACTGTATTTTTTATAATCTGGCCAACGTCCATTTTGGTCAGGGCATTAAACTGCGCATAGTTCATGCCACTGATTTTTTTCTTATTTGTTCAGATACTTATATAGTTGTACCTATATAACGCATAATTTATCAAATTGTCCACAAGTCTTACTTGATTTCCTCTTGCAGTGCGGTCTTGAAGAGTTTGAGCAGGAGATATTCCTCCCGTTGGTTAGACGCGTAGTTATACAGTGTGAAAATCACAGAATCCATGAACTTGGTGGACTTGTTCTGAGGCATCTGAAAGATCAGCTTGGCCAGGTAGGTGGGATTGGTCTGTGGAAATAATATAAAGCCATTTTTTTTTTTGTTTCGTTTTCTGAAAAGCACACACTACATTCAGAGCTGTGGTGAAATGTGGAAGACAGACCTGCAGGACGTAGAAGAGGTACTGATAGGCCTCCAGCTTCTCTCGCTTCTCTTTGCTGAGAGCTTTCAGGCCTCCCTTGTGCTTGTTCATCATCATGAGGTTGGACAGCTCGCCCTTGTTCTTCTTGGTCAGTTTCTTGCTGTGTGACACGACGTCCTGCAGCGTGATCTTGTTCTTCACCAACAGGCCGATCTTAATGTCCATCAGGTTGAGGTCATTCTCCAGCTGCTGGTTCGAGCGGATGTTAGTAATCACTTCCTCCTTCAAGCGCATCAGCTCCAGCTCTTCCTGGAAGTCCTGATCACTGTGGTCCAGCAAGTGTACAAATTTACGCACCACTGCCATCGGAGGATCGTCTGCATTGACTGGGTGGAGTAAATGAATGAAAAATATTACAGGAGCTTTCAGAGCACATTTACGCGTAAGTAAGAAGAGAGAATTTTTCTACAATTTTCAGAACAAAGCTGCTTCTTTATGTAAAAATTTGTATATAATGTGACGTCCCCAAAAAAAGTGGTTTCTTGGCTGCTATCCTTCGTGAAAGACCATTCCTAATCATTCCTGTAGTTCTTGACCAAGTTTGTATACACCGCAGCAGGGATTTTGGCTCACTCCTTTATACAGATCTTCTCCAGATGTCTCAGGACTCGGGTCTGACACTGGGCAACGTTGAGTTTCAGCTCTCTCCAAAGATTTTTATTGGGTTCAGGTCTGGAGACTGGCTAGGTGCTGATTCCTGACCTTTCTCAGAATCATGCTTACCCCATGAGGAGACATCTTACCTGAAACCCTGCGCCAACAATTTCTTCTCACCAAGCTGTTACCTATTGTCCTGTAGCCCATCCCAGCCTTGTGCGGGTCTACAATTGTGTCCCTGGTGTCCTTACACAGCTCTTTGGTCTTGGGTATGGTAGAGAGGTTGAAGTGTGATTGATTGAGTGTGTGTACAGGTGTCTTTTGTACAGGTAACAAGTTCAAACAGGTGAAATGAATACAGTTTAATCAGTGCCAAACAGGAGGGCTTCTTAAAGAAATGAACAGGTCTGTGAGAGCCAGAATTCTTGATTGCCCCTTTGTTGTATGTCACTCTGGATAAGAGCATCTACTCACTAATTCAATGTCAAAAATGTGTAAGTTCAGGCCAGACGACCCAAAACTGGAAAGCATCTGGAATGGGCACGCGAGATAAGAAACTTATGCTAAACTGTTGCCAGATCTTTAGGAGTCCAAACCGCAGTGGGTTGGAGCTGTTGTGGTGGACCATAGATGTTAGTATTAAGAAGAGGGTTATGAGCTTACTGAGAGTCTTGTAGTCGTCTCTTGCTTTGTTGGCTCGGATGAAAGCTTGAATTTTCACCACATCATCAATCTGTGATTGAAAAAGAAAGTCAGACAGTTAATCAAACAATACAGATGTAAACAATACAGGCATGAAGCATCATAAGCCTTATACAAAACTCACAGTACATGTTTTATTGACTTTCTAAAAAGACCATGTGCAAGGAACTTGGGTGAAACTGCATCAATCCTTTTGACCACTCTACAACAATTCTCCAGCTGATTCCTGCCAAGTCGTTTGCTGTGCAGGTCAGACAAGGGACCATGCTGCAGTAAAATGCTGCCCGGCCTGGTGTTGTGTACTTAGGTTCCGGTGTGGATATCAGGTGTCTGAATTCAGCATTATCTACGAAGCTGCAGGGGATTCATAATGTGGCATTTAAAAGCATCTGATACTTTCTATCTTTAACCCGCTAGAATTCACTGATAGCGAGCTCTGAAATAAATAGTAGATTATAGTAGATTTAGCTGAAAATAATCCACCAGCCAAAAATATCCAGCCACCAGCATCCTGTGGGAGCATCACTTAAGCACTGATCTAGGATTAAAGGTTCTACAACAACAGATGAGCTACTGTCTTGGACTTTACATCAACAAAGTGGAGCAACTACAAAGACCTTTATAATTGTGCACAGTCAATTAATACTGAAGCAGCACAAAAACTCAAAAACTCCAGCAGCACTGCTGTGTCTGATCCAATCATACATGCACGACACACTGAGAATGATTCATTACCCAAATAATATCCGATCTGTGCTGGTCCTGATCATTAGAGAACAGAGTCAAGGGGACGAACAAACAGAAAGCCTTTTTTACAGACTTCTAACCGTATAGAAGCAGAATTAGTAGAAGTACAAAGTGCTTCTATATGATAAGTGGAACTGCTAAAACAGACAATGAGCTTAGAAACAAGGAGGGCTGTTGTAATAAAGTAGATCAATCATTTGTGAACTAAGAAAGCTAAATCTAGTGGATATGATGACTTATGCAGGCTAACAGCAGATAACTGAAACAGATCAATTTATTGATTCTAAGAAAATAAACCAAAATCAGATACTCACATGGTCTTTGAAATACTGGAGACGATCTCTGTATCTTTTGCGAGTCTGGTGCATCCTGACCATCGACTGGATCTGAGAAGAGAATAAAAATGAGTTTATTCTGTAAACAGCTGGATATCTTTCACCTCATTTAATCTTCTCCTTGTAAACCACAGTCTTACTTTGACAGCATCAGCGGTGTGATCTTCCAGGAACTGCTTCCTTTCATTGAAGGCCTTCCTCTCTTTGTGGCCCTTCCAGTGTGCCTGTAAAGCAGAGCCATGATTAAAATCAAGACAAAACCTTCAGCCACAAAGCATGTCCAGAGAGATTCAAGCTCAGGTCTCACCTGGATGCATCTGATAGCGGGATCCTGAGATTTCAGGAAGTCCAGACGTTCGGACAGACCCCGTCTCACCAGGAAGCCACGGCATCGGGCCTGCAGTTTAGCTATCAAACTCTCATTAGCCAGCCAAAGCTGCTCACGATTGTATGCTGCCGTCACTCCAGACACAGCGGACTGCAACAACAACAGGGAGAGACATCACTGATAGGAAAAACCCGGCTCAGGTACAGCGTAAACATGCACAAACACCTCTAACAAACCAACACCTATAATACAAACCAACAGAATAAATACGTCTACCAACACAGCTCAAACACCTCTACCAACACATCTAACAAAGAGAATAAATACATCTACCAACACAGCTCAAACACCTCTACCAACACATCTAACAAACAGAATAAATACATCTACCAACACAGCTCAAACACCTCTACCAACACATCTAACAAACAGAATAAATACATCTACCAA
>JAVSBV010000093.1:4286991-4305918 GCA_033117975.1 Parotocinclus spilosoma
CAAACACCTCTACCAACACATCTAACAAACAAACATCTACTAACACCGCTCAAACACCTCTACCAACACCGCTCAAACACCTTTACCAGCACATCTAACAAACAAACAAACAAACATCTACCAACACCGCTCAAACACCTCTACCAACACCGCTCAAACACATCTAACACCGCTCAAACACATCTAACACCACATCTGACAAACACCTCTACCAACACCCCTCAAACACCTCTACCAACACATCTAACAAACAAACATCTACTAACACCGCTCAAACACCTCTACCAACACCGCTCAAATACCTTTACCAACACATCTAACAAGCAAACAAACATCTACCAACTCCGCTCAAACACCTCTACCAACACCGCTCAAACACCTTTACCAACACATCTACCAACACATCTGACAAACACTGCCAACACCGCTGAAACACATCTACAAACACCACTCAAACACCTTTATCAACACTGCTCAAACACCTCTACCAACACATCTGACAAACAAACACCTAACAACACTCAAACACCTCTACCAACACTACTCAAAAACACCTCTACCAAGTACTCAAAAACACCTCTACCAACACCTCTAACAAGCATGGAATCATTTGCACATGCAACTCAAATGAAAGCAAATTTTGGAAGGAAATGTATTAAAAGGAAATGAAACAGCAGGTACATAAATAGCAGGTGCACACATTCCCGTGGGTTTATGACCTTCATTAGCTGTATTCTTTTATGATTCGTTATTGAGTCGGTCTAACAGTTGTAAACAACAGGACTGATTTTTACCTGTTCAGTACTGAGCACATGCTGAATAACAATAACAATAACTCTGCATTTACCATGCATTAGTCAGAAACAACTGAATATTTCTGAGCCAGTGTCACGTGATAAAGATTTTCTCTGTGCCCACCTGGATTTCTTCTTTGTTCAGCTGCGTGTTGTTTTGTAAAAAGTCAGAAGGTTCATCCCAAGTGCCCTCTTTAGTCTGCAGGTTGAAATAGTAGTTGTAGCCTCCCTTCACCCAGTGCTTCATCCAGTCACTGCCATTATCACCTAACGCACACAGAGGGTGAAGTCATACCAAGCCTGCACTTCAGAGCATCCTTCTGACCCAATTCTAACTTTATAACCATTATCCATACATACTGTGCTTACCCTCCTTCTGTTTCTCTCCCTTAATGTTAGCCAGGTCCTCCTGGTAGGTCTGGGCACACTCCGGGGTCACCCCGTACAGGCTGGCACCAGGTGCTCGTAAAGCAGCCAGTGTCTGGGTGGCGTCTCCAGTGTCTACAGCCTCGTTAATGGCCTGGATTGCCTGAGAGACTGTGGGACATAGGGGAGTTGTCAGAACTTTACTCACATTATTGGAAAACCGTTTTATAGAAATGACAGATTTAAGTATTTCTTACACTGCAGGGCCTCCTCGGTGTCCCTGTTAGCTTGGAAGATAGCCTCCTGGATTTCATCCAGCCACAGCACTGCTGAAGGGTCCCGGGTCTCCTAAAATGAAAGTAGAAACAATTTGATTTATTATTTTTACTACAACCATTGTTAAACTGCAGTGAGCACACTTAACAGCTGAACACTTAGGCCATCATTAATGGCTTCTTGCATTACTGGTGTATAGATAAGACAAAACGAGCCCAAATTAAACTCTACTGTTTGTTTGAGTGAAATAACACGTCTCTTTCTACAGAATGCTGTTTGACTCAAATGCGTGCTGTGCCATCTCTATCCAGCAGATGGCGCCGTTTCTTCTAAATGCAATTAAATCTGCTGGTTTTATGCCACCTGTGTTAAGCTTCTTCCTGCCTTGCCAATGGCGTGTGCTTTTTTCCCTTAGATGCAGCTGCGGATTGGACAGTGAGGTATTACTGAAACTCCAGTTATTACAGACAGACAGACAGAGACACAGACAGTCAGAGACAGTCAGAGACAGATAAACAGAGACAGACAAAGAGACAGACAAAGAGACAGACAAAGAGAGGCAGACAAAGAGAGGCAGACAAAGAGAGGCAGACAAACAGAGACAGTCAGACAGACAGACAGAGGCAGACAGACAGAGGCAGACAAACAGAGACAGTCAGACAGACAAACAGAGGGAGACAAACAGAGGGAGACAAACAGAGGGAGACAAACAGAGGGAGACAAACAGAGACAGTCAGACAGACAGACAGAGGCAGACAGACAGAGGCAGACAGACAGAGGCAGACAGACCACACCCATTTACTGCTTTAACTTTTTCCAGCTCCTCATTGATGACTAAATGTCAGAGCTTTTGAAACGATTTAGGCTTTAATGTGTGATTTTTAGTAATAATGTTTTAGGTCTTGTCAACATAAACGACTAAACAAATACATCTGAAAATACAATAAGTGTTATTATTAATAGACCTGAGTCTATGCATTAATGAAATAATTAATAACAGTAACCATTTCTAATAAATAATAACAATAATATTTATTGATTAATTATATAAAGTTTAGAAGAATATGTATCATTATCATTAATTAGTAGTAATTACATTAAATAAGATCTAATTAAATACATCTACATTATTTATATTTACATTTATGTCATTTAGCAGACTCCCTTTTTCAGAGCGGCTTACAATTACTACAGTCTTACAATTGAAGCAATGGGTTATCCAAAAGTCTAAGGCCACCATTAGATTGTTTCTTTTAGCAATGCTATAGTGACAAAATACAGCATGTAGGTGAGTGGACAAAAAAACAACTCCATAATACTTTTTTCCACTCATTTTCATTCCAATCCTCGTCCCGTCCCGTCTCAGCCTTCTCACCCTGCTCCCTCCATTCCTCATCACAGTTCTTCAGACTGTAAAGGGGTCAATTTGGGATCCCAATGAAGCTGCCAGATGCTCCAATTGCTCAAGTAAATAAATATTTGCCACTAAAGCCTTTATAATCTGTTTTTCTGGTGTTTTTTCCTGTTTTTTTTCTGGTTGTAATCTAAAGACTGTGGAATAACTTTACATGTTTGCTAAAACAATGGCATATATTATCTCATGGTGTCATAAGCCACAGTACTGTATTTAACTAGATTGAGTATTAACAAGCAGAAATTAAAACAAACGTAACAAAACAGGTGAAACCTTTAAATTCTTTATCTGGCCTTTTATTCTTCAGCTTGTCTTAAATAAACTGTGGCTTACAGTAGTAATTACGGTGTTTCTGCTCCGAACAATCATCACTGTGTTCAGTGTGTGTTCAGTGTGTGTCTGAGTTGTGGTACTGAGCACAGAGGACTCTTTAATAAACCATTTAAGCTGTACACACTCTCACTGAGCTCGGTCTTGCATGCACTCGTGGCTCTTCTAATGCACTGTGGCTTACTTGTGGTACGATTGGATGAAGAGGAAGTGGGCGGACCTGTCATAGCTTCCGGCATAATCTCTCGGCTGATTGGCCAAGTGCTGTAGATGGTACAGACGGCACACATGGAATCTGGGTGTGGTGGCAAGCTGTTCAACATCTAAAAAAGTGGAGTTTTCTCGAAGAACGTATGAAGGCTGTGATTAGCTTGTGTTTGCTGTCTGCAGACTGGTAGGATTATGGGACAAATCGAGCTTTAGGTAAAGCTCCAACAGGGAGTGACAACATTACATTTCAAATCAAAAATGAGGAAGTGGAAATGGGCAGGTCTGCATTCGGGCAGTACAGGGGCCTGTCAAAACTCGATGGTGCAACAAATACAAGGATTTATTTGAACTCGAAATTGAAGACTGGGAGGATTCAGCATGACTTGCAGCACACACAATAAACCTTATGGTATAACAGGGTATAACGGATAATACTGAAAATGACATGAAACCAAAACGAGAAGTGGATCCAATTATCCAATCAACAGAGACCTGCTCTAAGCCTAAAATACATATTCTATACAAATTACAGATGCCCATGCGCCTGCGTTTGTAGCGCAGGTTAAGCTCACATCAAAAACGCTCTGCCACCTGCCTCAACATGTGCCAGTCCCAAAAGCCTGGTGGAAAAGAAGGTGAACGGGGGAAGGGCTGGTTACCTAAACAAAAGCTTAACTACAGAAACAAACAGCAAAATGCATCCGCCCTATGTGCCATATATTGCAAATCACTAGATTATTATTATGTAACTGTTAAATTTTACAAAAAAAAATCTAAACATAAATAAACCCTATTAATCAGGGTCAGAGTCTTGATAGGAGGTCTGGAGCCCACCCCAGACTTCACTGGGTGCAGACAGAGAAAGATAATCGTCCTTCATTAGTGCTCACGGGACGCTGTTAGCTAGATGTTTGGAGTTTTCTCTGTATTCCCAGCAGAGGTATTTACAAAAGTGTACCATTTAGTTTGGACTGTTTTCTGGATGTAATACAGATTTTCTTCTTGTTAGGTAGGTTTTTTTCCATTTTTAATCACTCTTCCTTGTGCAGATAAATCACGACCAATAAAAGCATCCACTAACTGGACAATAACGCTGGGACTCCCTGTACAATCTGAGGCTTTATTTGAGCAGGGGAATAAATGGATTAAGGAACTTCCTCCCATAATAACTTCCTGTGACAGTAGTTCTGGAGAGCTCTGTGTAAACATCACACCCAGAAATCGCCACATGGAGCATGGAGTGAGGTCAGGGCCCAAAAATGCACACTCTCCTTTCACTAGCCTGGAGGACCCAAGTTTTGTCCTTTTAAGGCATCAGTGCAGTCAGAAGCTCAGTTATTTCCTACTCTTGTGAATATGGAGGAAGACTGTTTCCTTATCCATTGGGAGGCCTGTGTGAGTCAAATAAAGCCTCAGATTAACAACAACAAGGTTAAAATTTAAAGGGGTAATTTGGCATTTTTAACCAAACGTCCATTTATGTCTTATTTCATATGTAGTGCACTAACTGGAGCACTCTTCCTCCCTATGTAGTGCATAAAACTATTTTACAAGAATTTTCTTCAATTTCTCCAATCCTCAATATAAATGTTCAAGATGTCAAAGTCACCACATTTTCACTAATCACTCGAGAACATAAATAGAAAAAGAATAAAGGAATAATTTAGCATTTTTAACCAAACCTCTATTTAACCAAACCTCTGCAATATCTAGATCCATCTCGTTACCTTTGTAGTGCACTATCTAGATCCATCTCCGTCCCTATACAGTGAATACAGGGCTTGCTCAAGCTTGGGTTTGAACTCACATCCTGCTCATTACTAGTTCAGATCCTTAGCGACTGAGCCAGTGCTGTTAATATATAATTCAGGAATGTCATGTGGGAGGTTTACTGCAAATTTCGAGGTGATTGTATGGCTAAAATAAGAGTACAAGAGAAGAGGCGGTGAATCAGACAGAACACGAGACACAATGGTTGGTAATGATGTCATTTGCCTGAAGCCATGGGGAGCTGAGACACAAACTAGGGAGTTTTAAACTAAATATAACTGAGATATTGATCTCATACCATCAGTTAGAGAAAAGGGCATGATCTTACAGCGGTACACAAACCACAGATATTAGTCAGGTCTTATTTATCAAAGGGGGTGGTGTATGTAAACAAGCCAGTCGTGCTCTGACATCTAAAAACGTAGATACAGAATCCATATGAACCAGTTTAGGTACAGGTGAAGTGCATAAAAATGGACTAGTTGTAAAGTAGATAAAGCACTCCTTAGTATTCAATTCTTTCATTCATGTTTTATATCTACAGGAAGAGCTTCATTAACTATGCAAGTTTACCAAAATATAAGGACAAACTCCACTCACTGAGCACTTATTAAAACCACTATAGTCTTATAATACTGAGTAAAGCCTCCCTTTCCTAAAAAAAGCATCCCTTTGAGACTCTTCGTTTTCATGTTTACATGACTACATCGAGCAATTGCTTCAGTTTTGAGGTGAAATTCTCCAATCCTTTCATCTCCAAAAGGCGTTCTATTAAATTCAGCCACTGAAAAACTCATTGTCATGTTCATTAAAGCATTTTACGTTAACTTCTGCTTTCTCCACATCAAGCAATATCATTCTGGAAGTAGCCACTGGAAGATGGGTAAATTATGGCCATAGAGGGATGCACATGGTAAGCAACAATATTCAAATAGCCTGTGGCATTTAATCGATGATTGGTTGGTATTAATGGGACCATACCTGGACTGTTGACTCAAATCAATTGCCATGGTCCAAATCGGTGAGATCATTTTTCCTCATTCTGATGATTGGAATAAACACTACCTGGAGCTACTGTCCCATAACTAAATGGTTTGATGCACTGCACTGCACATAGATTATCATCTAGATAACTGCATAAATGATTAGGTGTACAAGTGACACCAATAAAGTGCTCAGTGAGAGTATAACTCACAGCGATACAGATCATATCTCCCTGTAGAGATGTATTGATAAACACTGCACAACTACTAATACTAATAACAATAATTACCCTATATTAGTTACATTACCACATATTAATAGGTGCTAATTTATGGTCACGTCCGGTCGTTTGCTCACTCTAAACTGGCATCGAATCGAGGGCGTAATGGCCTGCCTGCCTAGCCAGTGGGTTGACGTTAAAATAATGGCTAAAAAACACCAGCAAGGTCTAAAGTCACTATTAGATTAGATTGGGATTTGCTTTAGCAATGGTAAAGAGACCATACATTTTGACAATACAACCACAACATGTAGGATATTTGTATGCAGTATTAAGAACAGCTTCTATAAGCTACAGTGGCAAGTATTTAGATTGCCTTCCCCTTACACTTGAGCAATAGCAGCATCTGTTAGCTTCATCTTGATGCCAAGTTGACCTTTCTACAGTCCATAGAAGATTGATCAGGAATGGACTTTTTGTACAAGTGGCGGCCAAGAAACCACTTTTTTGAAAGGGGAGCAAGAAGAGAAGGATACAGCATGCTAAATCTTCACAGTCAGTAGAAGAGAGTATCACAAAGTGACGTTTTTATATATATTTGGGTCCAGATGGTCATTATACCAGTGCTAAACCAACAAATCTAATGGTGACCTAAGATTTATGCATAGGGCTCTAGATGCCTTTGCAACCTCATTACCAGTTGTTGGTTTATCCTTTCTGGGTCCACTGTCAGTGGGTACTCGCCACTGCTAACTGGGAACGCCCCAACAACCTTGCTGTTTTGTAGCCTCCTCGTCCCAGTGATTTGACTTTTTTTTCCAGATGAGCGTATCAGCCAGGTGCTGGAAACAGCATTTCCTGAAGAACCCAGGTAGGCTGGGCAGTGCGGTTATGAGGTATTTGATAAACTAGCACTTTCATCTGCTCCCACTGAATTCTAAAAATGAAGCTTAAAGCACGATGAGGCTAAATGGGTAAAAAATGGGAATTTCTCCCATATCTAACACAACACGAGAACAGACTGTCATATATATCCCAGACCTTGAAGTGTAATGACATTATCAGTGTTATTTGATCTATGATAATGGTGCAGCTACAGATACACCAGATAGCCCCAGACACGGCACTGTACACCAGGAGAACTGGCATTACATACGTGAGCTTTCTCTCTGCGCGCCTCCAGCAGTTTGTCAAAATAATGTTGAGCGATAGATGGAGCCACGTCCGTTAGCTTAGCCGCAGGGTGCTGCAGAGCCTGCAGAGTCTTCTTTGGGTCTCCCCCGTCCAGCGCTTCATTGATCTGTCCGATAGCAACAATTCCTGGTGGCACAGGATCAGAAGATGGTCATGGCTCAGTAGTTACAGTGCAGCTTTATCAAGTAATTAACTCCGACTCACTCTCATGTTCCTCCTGGATGGCGCTGTTGACCTGATCCACACAGGCCTGGATGTCGTTCCACGTCAGGTAATCCCCACCTTCTTCTCTCGCTGCTGCCTTCAGGCGCATCAGCTCGTCCATGTACCTGTACCCACACACACAAAAACGTAGTTACCATCTGCATATAAAGTCTAAAGGAATAGTTTCAGCGCCACTTATCAAACTACAGTAGTGTGCAAAAGTATTAGGCCACCGTTAGATGAGATATACCATTGTTTTAGAAATGATATAATGACCATATATAATTATTTAGTCACACTACTGGGAATAGAACTATTACAAAAATGAAAACAATCAAACAATACAGCTTCTATAGGCTACGGGCCTGAGCAATAATGTCTGGCAGTTTCATCAGGTTGCTAAATTGGGATTAAATGAAGCTTGATCCAGAATGTTCTTTTTGAAAGGGCTAAGAAACCACTTTTTTGTGAGGGGAACAGGGTGGAAAGGTTAAAAGACCTTTAAATTCACATAGAGTGTGCTGAGTATTATGAGGTGATGTTTTTTTTTTGGGTCCAATTGTCAACAATGTGTTATATAAGGTCATTATAACAGCTAAAACAACAAATCTGAGGGTGGCCTAACACTTTTGCACAGTACCGTATACTTCCCCCAGATTAGATTCGGAGGTAACAATGTCTACATGTATCACTATTAAAATAGGGTTTATTTCTTAAAATTTCATGAAATAGAAAATTGCAAACTGCATTAAAAGAGCATGCGCTGAATGACAAAATGTCATTCATTTGCCTGGGTGTTGTTCAGATCTTGTCGGGGGCACACTTACACCTCCACACTGGGTTCTCCAGGGATAGCCATGACTGAGCAGAAATCAATAAATAAACAAATTGTCATGCACCCATTTTGCAGCAGGTGTGTTACAGCCATGCTTTTGAGCTCCTCACTTAGATAAAGGTTCGTTAATACCGGTGACATTTTTAGAGGTCACCTTATACTGTTTTCTCGTTTTTGCTACAAAAAAAAATCATTTTTCATGTCTTTTTTTATTATGTCGGGCAAACTAAAATTCATTTACAGCAAAAAGTCATGGTATTAAAAATATAACCAAGGAAAAAAGTTGCATACAAAAAGAGACAAACCATAAGAAGATTTAACAATATTTTCCAAATTAAATGCATAAACTCAGAACCAGGACATGCTATTTCCAGAGAATCTCTGCAGCAGCTTTGAGGGTGTGTCAAGCGGGATTAGTCGTGCAGTGTGAAGTCCTTGTTGAGCTGTAATTTAAATCTGTGCAATGACTTGTGGACACGTACAAACTTCAGAAATATGAACATTACCCAGGATTATATACTGCTCACAAAAAGGAGGAGCTATTTCATTGGGGATTTTTGTGAGCAGTATAGCTTTGTTCGATATTTTTGACACAACACGTTTGCTTGCTGCTTGTTTTTGCCCGTATGCCACAATGAACCCCAGATGCTAAATTTAAGGTTCATTTACAACAATGTCTGGATCCCGCCCTGTTCATCATTACCGATTCCACTCCTCTCTTTTTTAAAATCAGATTACCCGAGGCAGAGGCGTTCCCAAAACAAAACTAGTTCGCCATGTTGTTCCAAACCATATAATTCTATGAATAATTCACCAGATATGAAATAAATAAACAGTCATTTGCCTGGATGTCCTTCAGATGCAGCTGTACTGAACTAGTAATCCATCTGCCTCAGCAGGTGATGTTAGTTTTGGTAATAGCACGGTGCCTCACCTCAAGTGTTGTTATGAAAGAATTCTTAATGCCACACCCATGTTATCATTATGGACAGGGCGTCTGAAGTGGCAGTCGGGCGATTATAAAGCAGACTGACAGTTTGGATGTGTAGTTGCAGATATAAGAGCTGACTAGACTAGGGCTGTCCCAATTATTACATTAGTTATGAGAATCGTCATTCAATCAAACGGTCAGAATGATGTACTACTGTGAGCTTCCACAGTGGGTCGATTTCAGCAGAATGTGAACTGGGCGTGCTGGGTTGAGGCAACCAAACAAACGAGAGCAGCCCTGAGTTTTGTTTGTTTGTTTGTTTGTTTATTTATTGTCTTTACCAGCGAAACACACAGGCTCAAGACCAGTCATGCATACACTCAAGTCAATGGCAATTTAGAGTAAACAATTAACCTAACATGCATGCCTTTGGACTGTAGGAGGAAAACGAGACACCGAGATCTAAGATCATAACAGAACTAGATTAGACTTAGTTACTAGGGTTTTAACACCATGACACATTGCTGTGTATTTTCGTTGCAGGAACAGCTGTGAGGGGTTTAATATACCTTAATGGTTTGGTCTCACCAAATGTCAGTGGATTGGTCACCCCAACCCATCGATAATTTATCTTACACTATAACAATTCATAAATTATGAAGTACTGTACCAGTATACGGTGCCTTACATTCAGTGGTATATGGTACAGTAATTGTCCATATCTTGTTTGTAAAGATGACTACGATAATTAAACAGTTTCATTACACATTGAAATATTTCTTCTGTTTTAATAACTGTACTTAAAGTTCAAAAAATGTTAATTTGTACAACAGTTATGGGAGAAGTGTTCTTACCTACAGCTTTGTCACACCAAAACACTACGACACTGCTGACGTTTTACCAAGTAACTACAAGCGTTATAAATACTGAATAATAAACCCTAATAAACAACAAAAGATTTCATTCTTAATACATTTTAGTTTTGACATTTTTGCCCTTTTATCTTCGCCTATTTGTACCCTGCATTTCAAACTAAGGTTACTTGGTACAACAAACTTGTTTGGGACCTACTTTTTGGCAGCATTAAAGCATACTCTTGATTAATTTGAGGATTTATTTCATGTATTTATAATAATAATTTTTACCTCTGGCTATATTCACCCTCCACATTGCTCAGGCCCGTAACAGGGCTGCTCAGCTGCTTCCACACCGCTCCCCGGTCTCCGACATCCAGAGCTTCATTTATCAGAACCACTGATGATAGCATTTCTACTGCAACCAGCAGCTCAGGGTGCGTCAGCGAACCCTATGCAGCCAGACAAAAAGGAATCAATCCAAACTGCTTTCCATTGCACATAGTACCACAACGTTCGCACTGGAAATCTGGAACTGTGAACTGGTCCAGTACCGAATCCTCACACCGTATAGCTCAACGTGGCACCAATGGTGCTTGGATATATTTGGTTATGCAAATTCAACAACCTACTTGTGTAAAATCTACATGAAATAAACCACTGGTCTTTTACCAGTGTCCCATATACAAACAGAATTACACTTAAGTCAAACAATTAATGATTAAGTGCTATGTTCATGGTACTGAAACTCACAACCTTCTGAAAGTAGTTCAGCTGGCATAAATAACCGGATCTTGATCAGCGTATTATATCCGCTATACTGACTTAATACTGACAATTAATTTAAAGAGAAAGGTCATAAGGGCTTCCCTTAGGGGAAAAGAATTCAAAACCCTCTGAACTTTTGAATTAGTTGTAAAGAGACAGAACTACTGAGCCATTACAAGCCACTGTTTTTATTAGTGTCATTTCTTTCCAGGCTAACATACAATGACGTTGAATGATTAAAGGTCTTTGTTTAAGAGATTTGAACTCACAATCTTTTTAACTTTCTAATTCCAGAAAGCAGCCCAGAGTCGTACCATAAACCACTGGTCTCTTATGAGTGTCACATATTCAGGTCAAATTACAATTAAGTTGAAGAGTAAAACGTTAAGGGCTTCGCTTAAGGGGATTTGAACTGACAACCTTTGGAACTTCCACTAATTCCAGAGAGTAGGTGTGATATACCAGTGTGATATAGCCAGAACGATGCTCAATTAAGATAAGCAGATTAAGAGCCTTGTTCAAAGGATCTGAACTCAAAACCTACTAAACTTTGTAATTAGTTGTCCAGAGTCATACCTCCAAGACACATCAGTGACTGGTAAGGGAAATGAAACATACGGACTAAGCCATCCCTCTCTCATACTGTGTAGTAATCCAGTACTATTTACTCGAGGCTTCATCAGTACCTTACATCTACGCTCAGCAGCTGAGGTGGTTGTGAGTTCAAACCCTGTCACTGTTAGGCAAGATAATTACATTCAACATTCGACTTCATTGTAAGGCACTTGGGCTCAATGCAGACAAATACAGTCGAATCCGCTTAATTGGACCACCGGTTAAATGGGACCAGCCGCTTATTCGGACCAAATCCTAAAGTACCGAAACAAATCCTGTTATATACACGTGTAATGTTATTCATTTATTTGGACCAAAATTCCGCTTAATCGGACCAAGGAACATGAGAAAAATAAGCCACCTAGCAGATGCAAAGTGGATCAGCGATTTATGGGAGGATTTTTTGGATCTCCGGGAGAATTTATGCTTTTATCAAAGGTCAGAAAATCAGAAAAGTTGTGTTGACAAGAGCAAAAACCAGCGGGAGGTGAACACACCCACCACTTGATTTTGTTCAAATGCAGTCCGTCAAGAGAACGCATCAGATCACACTGGATAAGTTCTTCAAACGTTGACTGGAATTTAGTAAGAACTTGTTTTTTTACAGTATTATGCTTCGCCTGCTGAGTACCTATACATTGTGTTGTAAAACGATCGCATCCCGATGTGATTCGATTAACCGGATTTGACTGTAGTGTGTGTAAAAATAGCTGTTCAAATTTCAAAGTTCAAATTAGCAGACCTGAGTTTCAACCGCTAAGCCGTCCTGTGACAATTTACCTAAATTTACCAAACATTTGAAAGTAAAATCAGCTCGTGAGAAGCATTATAAATTAAAGAACATGTTAATCTAGTTTAGGGATGTTTAGAGTGTCAACTTATTTCCATTTGTTGTCTTAAAAAACAGGACCAGCACGAGCTCTATGATTGTTATGTAAATTTCCTGATGGAACTGAACCCCATTCACTGTGCACCAGTCTATTTGCATGTATGTGATCTAACCTCAGGGCTTTGCTGCTGCAGGCTGAACAGTTCTCTCTGGTAGAGTTCGGCAGCTCTGGGGTAGACAACCGGGAGCTGAGCCTCTGGGTTCATCAGTTCGTTCACCGTTTCCTCGGCTACACCTTTTCTAATGGCCGCGTTAATCTTTTCTACTGCTTTAAGCACTGAAAAGACAAAACAGTTTTCCAGTAAGTCCATTTAGTGTGAACAGAGTTTGTTAAAGGGTGTGATCACGCAAAGAGAGAAGTGATGACTTTACTTCATCGCTCCAGGTTGAGGTACCGCATTACAATGGAATAATGTTACCTAATCTCTGAAGCAGTGTGCAGAATAACATGAAAGCCATTTTAAATCCGATCTCACCAGTTAGATTTGCACTGCTCGAAATCACATTCTCAACAGTTTTAACTTCACGTACTGTTTCCAGGATTCCAGTATTTCGCCCATTTAGACGACCTGTTCAATTGGTTCAATTAAATGATGCCCACAGACAAAAGTGCACATACTTTTGGAATAGCTTTCAGCAACGTCATTGGCTGCATCCACCCCGCTCTGCAGCTCGTCTTTAGTCAGAGACTCTCCTGGATTATTCTGGAAAAAAATTAATATATAAAAACAAACAAACAAAAAAACAAAAAAAAATAAAAATATATATATCTGTCATAAACAGACATGACATAAACAACAAGACTAACAGACAAACAAGACTGAGTAATAAGCAAGTAATAATCAGATGAGTAACCACTGCTTTACAGAAACGTCTCCAAATCTTAGCTCAGAATCAGGGGTTTGGGTTTCCAGGTGGTTACACACACTGAACGCAAGGCGAAAAGACGCGCTAATGCAAAATAAGTTCATGCAATTTTTTTGCCTCAAAGATATTCACTTTTTTTGGGTGAGAAGAAAAGCAGAGAAGATCAATGTTTCAATGTCAAGTGATGAACACATCGTTTTGCTGCTCATAGAAAGATGCAAATTTTTGTACTGAGTAAATTTTATTTTGGAAAAAAAGAAAGGAACACCAGGATTTTTTCCACCCCATACAAGAGCTGAAAATCTATTCACCTTTTAGTGTGAACACCATTCAATATAAACCTATCAAATTACAAAAAAAGTCATTTATTACGAATAATATCACTGTTCTTTCTATTAACATCCTCCAGAAGTGGAACTTTTGATAAGCAAGTGAAATGGCTGTGTGTTTCCAGGGAGGATAGAGAACAACAGAAGTCTCAAATATGAAAAGGCTTCCAGTGAGGCACAGAGGCGACTATGATTGGTCAGTATGTTTTTGTCACTGTTAGAAATACGCAAAAATCAATTCAACAGGAATGTGAATAAAATAACGTCATATTTTTGCTGACCAATAACGGTGCGAAAGATACCATTATTAAATTATTAAATGAATGTATTGTTTGTCTGAAACAACAGCATTAGAAAAAAAAAACGTTTTCGGTGTTTAATGGCCTTTAGTCTTGTTTATTCCACCATTGCCTTAAAAACAAATGAACACAAGATAATAGGGAACGCACCATGTTTTACCCCTGTAGGTCCTGCTTAACCTTACAGGAGAGGGTGGTATGACCTGGACTAATGAGTCACTTGAGCATAAACTAATACAGATTAATACAACTATTCTTCATTAATATTAATATTTATACAGACATCTCAAAAGGATTTATCTCCACTACCTGCTCCTTTGACTCTCGGTCTGCCATCAGCTGTTTGAGATACCAGCCCTTGTTCTTTGACTTGAGGGACTGCAGGCCCAAAGCTGGGGATGACAGCGCATTGTACAGCTTGTCCTCATCTCCGCTCAACAAAGCATGGTCCACTGACTTTAGAGAACTGGTCACTGGAACAGCAGAAAAGCAAACGCTTATACCAAGAAGTTACAAAACACAAACGAACAAAGATGAGAACTTACAGTTGACTTTGTTGACGTTGCCCTGAATTTCAGCCTGGGTGAGCAGTTCCTCGTAAACGTCCCTCTCAGCATCCACATTCTCCCCGAGCTAAAAAAAACAAAAAGGGGATGTGAGAGAAAACAGCACAATTTACAATAGGACAGGTACAAGGCCTGTCACAAATCATGTTATCTCCCACATTTTAAACCCATTTCTAAGTTCACAGGGACCCTTGAAGAACAAGATACAGACCAAAGTATGCCCTGGATGGGACCCTAGTCTATGTATGGGTCACCCTCCCTCTGGCACTGCCAATCGTGTCTGTATGTCTGGCGTAAGCCTCACGACCCGACTTAAGTCACCGCCCTCAATTCGAACCCAGATCCCTTTGGCAGTGGGCCACCTGAGCACCAACACGTCACATATATTCAAAATATTTGGGTTGTGTGAGTAAAATTTCTGGGGTTGTAACCACCATAAGCTGATATTGGCCAGCACAACCTTAAGTGATTCAGTTTACAGTAGCTATACGGTAGCTTCTTTTCTGTACTTCAGTATTATGACATATCATCCACTATGAAAACGTCTCAGTGTAAACGCCAATACATTTTTGCCAGACAACTCTTAACTACAGAACACGAGGCTTGCAGAGAAGAATTAACACCTTGGTGGTATGATGTTTTAACTGGCAAAATGTTGCTTATTTAATATACAGTTTCTCCTCTCCATACCCTCTTTCTTGAGTTGGCCACTTTCTCAGCTTTGGCCTGGTACAGCGTCTCCTGGTACTTCTGAGCAGCACTCTCATCCAGGTTCAGCAGCATGGCGTTAGGGTTCCTCATGGCTGCCAGAGTGCCTGCAGGGTCTCCATGATCGATGGCGTCATTGATGGCGATTACTGCAGCGTGCACTGAACCAACCCAACACGAGATAAGTTCACACTTTGTTCTTTAAGGAACACCGAGTTCTTCAGACTCACTGTTCTGCACCACCTGGTGTTATGTTAGAGCCAGTGTTCATTAATACTAATACATTATTACTATTACACTGGTCATAAAAATTTGGAAATATTTCATTTTGATATTCTGAAATATCCCTTAATTTTTGGGACTAGTGTAGGACACTGTTATCCTAAATACCCAAATATTAGAGGCAAAGTACAACATGGGAACACTCACAAGCTGCCTCGTCTACAGAAAGCTCGTTAGCCAAAATGCCACCAATCTTGCTGAATGCTGGCATCTGAATGTTGTATTTTTCCAGCTCAATCTTCATGTTGTTAATCTCCTCCTCTGAAAGACATAATCAATTCATAAAAATATATGTAGCAATCAGACATAACATTAAACCAATGACGGGAGAATTAAGTTACATTGAAACTGCATTGCTCTGGGTAATATTGTATCAGAAGTGTTACTTCGACACGTTCCACCTAAACATCGTTACATACCTTCATGGCAAGATAGTGCATAGCAGCAGTAGCCCCTTTCAGAAGAATAACTGTTCAGGAATGGTTTGAGAAACTATACCAAGAGTTCAAGGTGTGTCACTGTTTGATGCTAGAGCAATATGGCTTTGTAGGATACTAGTTATTTTTTTAAAATCATGTCAATGTGACTATGAGTACGAAAACCACACTAATTCCAGGCATCTGCTTCACTTCATTTCTAAACGCATTGGAAAGTTTTAGGGTTTTTTTTTTCTTAAATGGCCCTCTGGTTCGATGCTGACACTGTGTTGGTGGAAAATCAGTAGTCGGATCTCATGTTTTTTCCTGGTCCTTAAGATGGACATTGTTCTCAGAACGTCTGGTAAATCCGTTCCCTTGCTAAGAGCTTGGCAGTCAGATCAGGTTGGCTAAAATGACAGGAAAAATTCACTAATGGCTTCAAAACTGCCAAGCTTTCCCAAATCCTCCTTTCTAAATGAACAGGGTGACAGTAGACAGAGTGAACTTACCTGTGAAGGCAACCTTGCCATACAAGTCTGTAATCTGGGGGGCTAAACCAAGCTTGAACAGGTACAAACTGCAAAGTAGGTAAAAAATTAACACACACACACACACACACACACACACACACACGCACACACACATTAGAGCTCAATATGAGCTTGAATTAATAACTTTCACTATTCATAAGAGCCTTTAAACATGTTTGTAAAAACAGCTCATGTGATCCACAGAGTTCCGTTAAAAGTCCTACACACAGCCCAAAGCAGCCCCTCACCCCCACTGACTGATTTCCTGCCTCTGTGAGGCCTGATATATGGCCTGTGGGCTGGAATGCACTGTTAAAACATGTGTTTGTGCCAACATGGCACTGTAGACTGAACCACACCAAACATGCACAAGGAGTAACCCTAAAATAGATGCCTGGTCTTTTCCTGGACTTTCACAAACTTGTCTTTTAATGACATAAATTTGGACCTAACGGTAGTGAATATAGATTATGTAGCAGTTGTATGCTTGATTTCTAAACAACAGGAAGTCAACACAACAGTGACTGATAAGTGACTGTGAATGACAGAGTCACTGAATAGAAGAGATGTCTACATACTTTCGGCCACATATTGCAACAAATTGGTTAGACATTATGATTGGTGTGAACACTCAGAGCAGTTTATTTGGGAAAAAAAAAAAAAACACTAATCCTGGGTGGGGCTTACTCATTATTGTCATGGGATTTGAAGTGTTTACACAGTGAGATCATCATAACTTTACAGTGGTTATCTGAATAACCACAGCCTTTCTGTCAGCTCCAGTATGGTCACTTCTCTCATCTACAAGCTCTAAGGCTCGCTTGATGTTTAATCTTTAATAGAACAATCCAGAAAGTGTGTGATGAAGCGCAGCGGTCACAAAAATATTCGAGTCTGACACTAACACTAATCATGCCATGGCCTAAATGTCTGAGATTGCACTTTCCAGCTTCTGACAGTTAACATGAACATTACCTAAAGCTGCTGGCCAGTATTCACAATGTGGATAGTTATTAAAAGTTAAGGCTCCTCATACTGAGAAATGATATGAATGTGGCAATGTTTGAATTTGTTTCATTAACAAATTCAAACTTGCCATTTAACGACCATCCAATCAATGTCCATTTGCTTTAATTAGCAATTATAATAAGTTATAATATGAAATAAATCCATGTTTTCACTTTGAACGTTACAGCCATAGGGGAGAGTTAACGCTACGAATCCATGAGCAGAGGTGGGAGTTTAAGAGCAGGAAGTCCGTCATTCATTCACCTTACCGTTTGTGTGCTCGCTTGCTTGTTAGCTCACGTTCTGGACTAGGGGCTGTTCTAAATCGTTTGATGCACTCAGAGACCTTTTTGTGTTTGCATGCATGACTTTATGCATTCATAAGTATATGGGCCTGTCCTATTGTAAGTAGTACTCCTTTGTCTCAATTTCCATGACGTTCATAATACTGTCTATCAATGCATTTTTGGCTTCTGTCAAACAAAAGCATCAGGTTCATCACACCGTCCTCTTAAGTGTTGCATCTTTTCCCTACACAGGATCGTAATGCTACATTACTCTATTTTTATAAAGATGGTGAACCTAAAAGTAACAAATGGATGCTTTATCAGTCTAAACATGACACAGAAAAAGGTTCATTATTATTCATTCATTCATTATTAGATAGTACAGGTACTTCCCATTTTGCGATAGTCCAACGTACTATATTTTGACTATACTATGGGAATCCAATAATAAACAAACATGTTAAAACACATGCAGCGAAAACCGTATTCTGATTTTCTAGAGAAATTCATTCACAGTACAGCACTCTCCCGCACTGATAAGGAACTTGTGTAACGGCAGGGATTAACGCTTGGATACTTTTCATTACATTCTTCAAAAATATTCATTAAAAATAAACTTTACATTAACAACTTTTCCCAACTGTAGTTCAAATCAAGTGTAAACATGATTAATGCACATAAGCACCACAATAATCTCAGGTACTCCTCGGTGGGAATCCCAGTTTGTGACGATAAAAGCTGGAAAGTATAGTGGGGAAGAGTCATGGCTATATATATATATACACATACATACACAGTATTTTAAATTCCTTGGTTTGCAATTAATTCAATGACAGAACGAATCTCCATCGTAAATCGGGACTACCTCTATAGCAATATATATATATATAAACCTATTTTGTAGCTTTGTGTGTGTGTGTGTGTGTGTGTGTGTGTGTGTGTGTGTGTGTGTGTGTGTGTGTGTGTGTGTGTGTGTGT
>JAVSBV010000093.1:4306018-4321168 GCA_033117975.1 Parotocinclus spilosoma
ATGTGGTTGGTCGTTCTTGGTGGTATGCTGACATTACCCTGGATACCGTGGCTCTTGATACATCACAAACCTCCCACGCTAAAATGACAGGTGTTTCAGTTTCATTGTCTAACCCCTGTATGTCTTTGGATTGTGGGAGGAACCTGAAGTATTTATCTTTTATAGGTCTGAAGATCTTTCTGTCATTCAGTCACATGCTTTTATAAAGCACAAACATGGGGGCACTGCTCACAAATTAGTGAATATTTTTAAATAAATATGAAGCAATGAAAAATAAGTATTTGATTTTGTTTCTTTAAACAAGCAAATAAATAGAAAGTTTTAATTATACAAATGAGATGCAAACTTAATTATTGTGATTGAGTAGTAAGTTATATATTCATGGGGAAAAACAGAAGCATGTTAAACTGGACCAGAGTGCCCCCACATTGTGTTCAGTAGGGTGTGTGATCACCCAAGAGTCCCAAAACACCCTGACAGTGATGGAGCATGGACAGGATCAGATTATCCAGTTCTTATGGGATTCACTTTATATTCATTTTAAAATATCCCCTCATTTTAAGAGTAGTGTACGTCACAACTTTACAATCAGTTCAATATTAGACTATAATCATGAATGTATACTTTTCTTAAGTATTGTTGATTATATAAGGGGATTGTATGTAACTGTAACCCCATGCTTACCTGATACACCCAAGACTGAAGTCTGGATCACAGGAATCTGGTTTTAATCTGGACATACATACATATATATATATATATATATATATGTGTGTATATGTATTTCTGTAGGTATAACGTCGTCTTTCGCTACCTGCTCAGTGTGCGTCGGGTGCAGTCCGAGCTGCAGCACTGCTGGGCGCTGCAAATGCAACGCAAACACCTGAAGTCCAACAAGACCGACGCTGTTAAATGGAGACTTCGCAACCACATGGCCTTCCTGGTAGATAACCTGCAGTATTACCTACAGGTATTTATTTAAACTGGACCACCTTGTTTAAATTTTCCACTAGGCACTCACCCTTATGGTCCATAATCAGGTGGATGTGCTGGAGTCGCAGTTCTCGCAGCTCTTGCAGCAGATTAACTCCACTCGAGACTTTGAGAGCATTCGTCTGGCTCATGACCATTTCCTGAGTAATCTCTTGGCTCAGAGTTTCATCCTGCTCAAGCCTGTGAGTATCCAAACGAGCCCGGGGTTAACCACCATTCAAAGAGTGTGGTACCAAGTATTTTTTTTACCTTCCGTAGGTGTTTCACTGTTTGAATGAGATCCTGGACCTGTGTCACAACTTCTGTTTGCTGGTGAGTCAGAACCTGGGGCCGCTGGACGAGAGAGGAGCTGCTCAGCTCGACATTATGGTGAAGGTATTCCGATAAAGAAGTTTATTCGGAAGTAAAAATGCATGAATAAAATTTCTGCTACTTTTTAGTGTCAGGGCTATTCAGAACAGGAGGGGAGTCAAAACCACCATCAGACCCACTTTACTGTGACCTTACTAAAATGAGAAAAATCAGGACCCACCATGCAAGTTCACTACATTTCCCATAATGCCTTTAACATCTTTCCAAAAGCTTGAGTAACCAAAGCTTTCCATAGTTTTTTCTCATGGATTAACATCAATAAAATATTGAAGTCAGTCTGCTGCACTTCAGGCAAGCTAATGATAGCTCATGGTAGCTTCAATTTGTTAAGACAATAAAAAAATAAATATATATGATTTATTTAATCTTTAGTGTTCATTTGTCATCCATGACAAAGTAACACTCACTTTAATATTAAATCTATGTCGTGTTTTAGAGGCTTGTTTTTTATACGTATTTGTGGGAATGGGGCTGATTGACAAGCACATGGGTACAGCTGTACCTCTCTAGATTCTGTGCACGCCCCAGTATGCAAAGTGGTCTAGAAAAGCAACAGGCTGGCACCCAGTAAACCTGGGTCTCCTGAGCTGTGAGGCGACAGTGCTACCCCCTGCAACATAATAAAGAGGGGTGACTCAGTTTAAGGCTTTTATGTCTTATAACCAAAATAAATTATGTGAAAGTCGTATTATCTTGTGCAGGGTTTTAGATGCCAGTCATTCCTTCTCTTCAAGATCCTTTCCAGTGTGCGTAATCACCAAATAAATTCAGAGTTGGCTCAACTGCTACTGCGCCTGGACTACAACAAATACTACACCCAGTCAGGAGGCACGTTAGGAAGGTAGGCGTGTTCACATTCAAAAGTGCTTCGTTGCAAGACAAAGCTAAACTCACAGATTGTTTGTGCTCTACAGTTTTGGGCTCTGAGGCTGCACCGGATTCTAGATCATCTCAGCATGCAACTGTAATTAGGACCGGAGTATGAGGAGGTCGTTGGTATTAATGCACCTGAAACGCTGAACGCATTGTGTAAATATTGTCTCATGTCTAATAAAACCAAGAAAAAAGCAGACACAGAGTTTATTACTTCATAAAAAGAGTTTTAAATTATGTACAGGAAACGCAGGCATCGCTGAAACGGTACAGGACATAAAAAAAAAACAGACAAGAGACTGAAACCTAAGAAGAGTAGTCATGATGGTACTCAGGCTGACTGTCGTAGGTGAGACGTTCTCCACTGATAACGCACTGAACCAGCCACTCGAGGGACACCACGGGAGTGTCGGCGTCCGCCGCACGCTTCAAGATCTCTGCAGGACATGGAGATGCTGATACAACAACTTGGAACTTCTCCGCTGCCACATCTGCAAAGTGACAGTTTGGAAATGAACAGCCAGTGAGGATAATCTGTTCGAGCCTACAGGAGGTTGGATCAGAGAACCATACGACAAAGGAGCTTGGTTTGTAACAGCCTGAATCAGAAACACAGCTTCACCGTATCTGAAGATAGACTAAAACTAAACCAAGAGAACCCAGTTAAATGAGACAAATATATTATTGATGATTCATTTAGTGAGGAAAATGAGATTATATTGCATATCTGTGAGTTGCATTCTTTTTTGGAACAACCTGTGTGCTTAAGCCCAAAGTCTTGCTGCATGACCCACATTCTCTTGAGATTTAGTTCAAACAGAGATGTCCTGAGATGGCAAGTTCTCTTATCCCTTATGTACCAACATAGGCCCAAAATATAATTATGCTTGATTCTTTACAGGGTCACAAAAAAGCCGGTACCTAACAGACAGCATAGGGTGAAAGGCAGAAAGAACCTTAGGCAGGATACCAATCCATCATAGGGCATGCACACTGACACGCTAGGGATACCTTTTAGAGACACCAATTAACCTAACACACATGTCTAAACTCTGGGAGGAAACTGGAGTACCCAGAGTAAGCCCACATGGACACTGAAACTTGCAGACTTCTCACAGAAAGGACCTCGACCTTGAACCCAGGACCTTCTTGCGGTGACCTGACCTTTAAGATCTAATTACAGATAAGCATGGCAACTGTGGTCCAGCTCAGGAATAGGTTGTGTACACAAAAAAAGCACTCTACCTGACCCCATGCAGATTGTCACTGGGGATCTTATGAGACTGGGGAAGCGAACAGAGGCACCTACCCGAGCTGTTGCTGTTTATTTTATGTTGCTGGACTTTGGATGCTCCACCCATCTTAAGCAAAGCAGCCCACAAATCCACACGACTGTCTGCTATCAGTAGGACCTTCAGTGTTTTGAAAGGATTACAGCGGCCATGCCTACGAAAAAGAAATAAAATTAAACTTATAAAAGCGTGGACAACATTATCCACCAGGATCTGTTCAGCTTCATGATTTACAAGGAGAACCTGTAACCCTCCAGACCCCACAAATAACCTACCATTCTATAAGCCGGTTGTCAGGCCCCAGTCCAGCTGGCAGCAGGTAGTTCCTGTAGTTCATCAGCTTCTTGTCCTTACAGCAATCCCTCACCCAGATCTGAGAGACGCAGGGGACTCCACCCGCCACGCAAAGCAGGTACGTCCTGGTGCGACAGTGCTGATCCGCTATTAGCAGGCTCTGATATGCTGCTTTGCACTGAACAGATAGAAAGAAGACCTTTAGGAGACTCTAGAGATGTTCTTAAAAATTGCATGTTGATAAAAAGGTCTAACCTGTTCCTCATTAAATTCGGGCAAAATCATTCCTCCACCAGCCTCCAGCTGCCTTCCAGTGTACTGTTTGTTATAGGGCGCTGTCTGCACGTAGTCTAATGACAAAAAGCAGCGTGTTGAATGGTTCAAAATTTTGACGGTTTGTTTAGTATGCCTTCTAATGCAGTTGCATTTCTTGAACACCAAATGGCGCCATCGTTCATCATTTTTTTATTGCAGCAGGAGATACTTTTTGTTCCACGTTTCTATACAATTCAAGTCAACTATTTTCCCCATAATGTCTGTATGGTGAATCTACAATATAGCATTTTAAAATGTACAGTTTTTAATCCCATTTCTAGTCGTATTTTACTTGCATGGGTCTAGAAATGTTTTAACCTATCCAAGAAAATGTGCATTGTTTTGTATTATTTACACTTCAGAAAAATAATAGTACATTTTAATCGTGGACTTTGTGAGTGTATCGTTACACTACAAATGAGTACGTAAAGAGGTTTACATACGGTCAGATTTTCTCACCATCATCTCCGTCATTAGTAAAGTTCGAATCTCTGTCGTTCTCAGAGGAGGCGGTCAGCATGAAGACAAAACCCATGAACAGCGAGACGTTCTCTGGAAGCGGCCCGTGGCTCACCAGCAAGTCGTCAGGATCAGCAGGGAGGTCAGCGCCACTCCCAGACGTGTTACAAGCAGTCACTATCAACCATAAACCCACAGAGTGATGTTAGAGTGAGATACCTAGGGCCAGCCATATTTAAGGAATAATGAACATTTTATTAGGAGGAAAATAGCCAATTCTCACTTGAAGTGCACTTTCTATGGAAGTCTAAGGGCATTTGCTGAATATCATCAACGTTTCGAAAATGTATATTACATTACATTTCGAAATTACACACCAAAAACAAAGCTCTCAGGTTTGACTGATTCCACCACCTGAAAAAGTAGACCCATCTCCAAATGATAATGATACAGAGGCTACAAGATCCATGATTGAAGAATTCATGATAAACCGTCTGCATTTAATATCTGTCCCAAACAACCGCCCTTAGATTTCCATTCCATTCTTATCCAATTCCAGTACACAAAAAAACCCAAACTATTTAGCCCGACTAACCAACAGTGGATCATGCAAAACAAAAGAACCACCACCACGTGATGACACTTAATCCATCTCCCCTTTCAAAGTGCTCACAAAATCACAATCCGTAACATACCGACATCCAATGAGCTGGATCTGCAGCTTATTAAGACTCAAAGAAAGTGATTTCGACTCACACTTTTATAAGATTTAAAATGTAAAATACATGACACACTGTGATATGATCAGATGACACGTTAAAAAGGCCATTAAAACATTCGTACACATGTAGGACAAATTACACAATCATTTCATAGCTAATATTATTAAGGCAAACTGGATCAAAGCAGATGGACGATTTAAAAGAAACGAATGATTAAAATCATAAGAATGAGCTACAAAAAGTCCCCGGGTCATAACATTTGCTAAAGTTGGACATCTTTAATCCCTGTCCGGACTGGACTCTCCACCCGTACCCGCTGTGGCCCCGCCCCCTTTGCGTCCTCTCTTGGTCGGAGTCCTCTCGTCCTCCGTGGAGCTTATGAGTTTCCGTTTTGCAGGTGTTCTCGGGCTGTTCGTTGAGCTGCTGCTTGGTGTTGCTGGGCCACTTACGTTCCCGCGGCGTCTCCGTTTTCCTTCCACTAGATTATCTGTCAACGTGATGCCATTCAGTGTTAGATACCATCCATTGTCACTCAACAACCTTAAAAATTATAATAATTTACAAAAGAAAAGGTCTTAATGTTGTGGCCGTAAACAGCCAATCAATGCTGTGGATTCATGAGCAGAGGCAGAGTTAAGAGTTAAGAGTTTAAGACTAAATGAAGGATGTGTGGAGGATCTACAGACCACTTCATTTATCCATTAATTATCTTCTGCCTAATCCACACGGGGTTAGCCAGTGCCCATCCGCCAACTCTGGGCGCAAGGACAGGAACAACCCTAGATGGGATGCCAATCCATTGTATGGCGCACACAGTCACGCACTAAGAGCCACTTTTTAGAGACACCAATTAACCTAACACGCATACCTTTGGACTGTAGGAGGAAACCGGAGTACCCGGAGTAAACCCAAACAGACACAGGCAGACACAGACTCCACACAGAAAGCACCCAGGCCGCTCCACCCTGAGATTGAACCCAGGACAGTCTTGCTATGAGTGGTGCTACCCACCGAGCCCCTGTGCTGCCCTCTACAGACCAAGCTGTGGGTAATGACACACTGAGACTTACCAAGGCTGATATCTGAGGCCATGTTCTGCGGTGTGGCCGGTTCATACGGTCCGAGGCCAAATTGTTCCCTCAAGCGGTTTCCTTGCTCCAAGGTGAGAATCACAGAGGTCCGGCTGTACCATGAGCTCTGGCCATCCTTCTCCACATTGTAGAGCAACTCCGCGCCCTGGCGCTTATGGCCCTTCACTAGACCTGCACAACGAATTGTGGAAACGGTAAACATTTAGAACGTATATACTCGAGTAAACACTACTCACAAAAATAAGGGGATATTTCATTTTAAAGTCACTGACCACTTTATTAGGTTCAACTAATGCCTATTTACACAAATACCTAATTAGCCAATCACAGGGCAGCGTAGACATGGTCAAAACGACATGCTGAACTTTGAACAGGGCATCAAAATGGGAAAATCAAGTGATTTAAGCGAATTTGAACGTGGCATGGTTGATGGTACTAGGATGGGCTGGTCCATTTCAGAATCTGCTGATCTACTTGGATTTTCACACACAGTCATCTCCAGGGTTTACAGAGAATAATCAGAGAAAATTTAAATAGAAAATATCCAGTGAGATCAGTTCTTTGTGTGAAAATGCCGTTCTGATGCCAGAGGGCAGAGAAGAAAGGCCAGACTGGATCAAGCTGCTAGAAAGGCAACAGTAACTCAAATAACCATTTTCAATTACAAGTAAGGTACAAATAAGAGCATCTTTCAATGCAAATGTCAAACCTTGAAGCAGATGGGCTACAGGAGAAGACACCCACACCACTTGACTACTACTGTCAGCTAAGAACAGGCAACTCAGGCTAGTGTTTACTAAACAAAATTGGACAAAAGACGACTGTAAAATTGTTCCCTGGTCTGATGAGTCTGATTTCTGCTAATGTGGCAGGGTCAGAATTTAGAGAATGAACAACATGAAAGCATGGATCCATCAGGTTCAGGCTGCTGGTGATGTAACGGTGTGGGGAGTATCGTCTTGGCACTTTGGGCCCCTTAAAACAAAAAAAAATCAACAAAAAAATCTGCAGAAACTGCACAATATTATCATGCCATTATGGAACACCATTATGGAAAATCTTTGAGGAATGTTGAATCTGTGCCATGAAGAATCAAGACAGTATAAAAGGTTTTACAGTACAAGCAACGTGTACCTAATAAAGTGCCAGGTGAGTGTACTTGTATAAACATAGAGACTATATCAGTTTAATTGACTATGATATTTACTGGTCGTCATTACCCGTGTTAAAGTACTCCTCCTTGGTCAGTGCAGTGACCTCCGTCTCCATTGGAATTGGGTCGCACAGAAGGATGTCCTTCCCCTGCACCTCACACTCCTGGTTGTCGTCAAAAAGCAGCCTGAAGTGGTTCTCTCCCAAGTCGTGCGAGATCGTGCCCGAGTAGAAGAAGGAGTTGGACGACCACTTGGCCATCACGCGCAGGCCGACGAAACTGCTGCTCCCAGAGCTGTTCTCAGGGGAGGTGGTGTTTAGTGAGTCCGAGCGGTTGGAAGGGAGGCGAACGTTCAGATGAGCGACCGACTCTTCCTCTGAGGAAGACACAGCCTGGCCTCGGGAACCTCCTCTGGCAGTTGAGCGTCCACCTCTGAGAGAGACCAGGACCGTGCATCAGAGATGGTGGAAACAAAAAAAAAGTCCATTTTTCTTACTACTAAAAGCTACTACAGCAAGCAAACATGGGTTAGTAAGAATAACAGAAGACAGATGTGACTGCCATCCACCTTATGCTCAAATCCAGTGTAAACAAAAACTTTAAAGCAACATCACCTAGTGTTGAACTGATTAAACTGATTATATTTATTTCTGTGTTTCTGTTTCAGGGCATTAAGAGCTTAGCCCCAGGTAACACAGGGTACAAGCTTAATTGTGCCCGGATGTTATGCCAATCTGTCCCGGAGGTAACTATATGGTTTGCATCTAACCTTCCCTCCCTCAGGCATGGTCTATACAGCACCTGGCCTGGAAGTATTGCTAATGACTTATGGGCCCCTGTGGTGGTGGGCTAAAGTTCTAGTCCAATCCAGTGCCCTCGATTAAAAACAAATCAGAGCCCTGGTACGGAGTAAGCGAGCACCCAGACACTTTTTTTTCTGCTGTTCCTAGGTCACTGCTTTAGTACAAGAAGTCACATCAAGCTTTTTACTTATAATAACTTATAAAATGTGTTGAAGTTAAAATCTGCACCAGCGCGACGCCTGGTATCTCAATTCAGAACGTTCAACTCCCCAGTCTTTTGATATCGCCTGCCACGTACACAAACCATCACAGATGAAGGAGAGACGAAGGTAAGACGAAGGCCATCAAGCGCCTCTCAACAACTCAATGTAACGACAATGAATAAGCCTGTAGTGCCCAGCCACCACCGTTTCACTTTTTTCCCCATGACCAACTGTCTGTCATTCACAAAGAGGGCTGTCCACAGTAGTGAGCTAGCATATTGGACAGCTGTCCCCACCTGAGAGTGCCTGTTTATATTAGTTTAATGTCTGCAAAACATGTGGATGGAAACCTCCGGACAGACGAGTTAAAGAAACTGCAGTCACCTGGACAGTGGGCTGCGTGAGGGGGGTCTTCCTCTCCGCCCGTGGCCTCGGGGGCTCAGGGACGCAGTGGCTGGACAAGCCCAACCACCAGTTAGCACTGTGATGCCCCCCTTTCTGGGGCTGAGAACACAAACACACACACACACACAAAGACAGACAGAGGGGTCAGTGGACATGCCCTCAGCCAGCTAGTGTGTGGTGACAACAGTGGGGAAGCAGCTGTACAGGCCTGAGGAATCTCACAGGAGTTACAGAGTGTGAGCAGAAGAGGCTAAATACTACTGACAGCTGCATATCATGCTTAATAAAATGGTGCTGAGCAGATATCCAGTGCATGTATGCAGCATTCAGCAGAGTATAGTTAGTAGGGTTAGTAAGAGGGTACAAAGAGAAGGGCGGCAGGAATGGGCTGCTACCACCCCCAGGGCCTCACCTGCTACTCTTCGGGCCGCGGCTGGGAGGCATGACAAAATCGATCATCCTGCTGGAAGCTGGACCTCCACTGCTGGTTCCACTGGAGCTAAAGTGCGAAGCTGCCTTGGATGAGAGCGAGCTCATGTCACCCAGGTCTCCTGAGGTCATGGAGCTTCCTGTACGGGACGGAGAGACGTCGCTGTCTATCACGCATCGGTCCACCACCGGTTCCTCAGATTCCTGGAGAGGACATGCAAACAAACTAAAGGAAACTCTTAAAAAATGTCTCTGTTACAATTTTTTCTTCCACTAGAAAAATACTGAAATGTATTTCCTTGAGTAAATGGTGCATGACTCTAGAACAAGCTGCTTCCATAAAACCGGGTGCTTGTTTTTCTTACGGGGTCTGGCAACTTGGAAATTCTGCATGTACGAAATGGTTTAGTAGTCTAGGGTTAGGGTTAGGGATTTAATTAATATTGCATTTAATTCCAGGTATGCCAGATCCCACAAAATAATAATAATAAAGTCAATTCAAGTTAATTGGACCACCAGTTAATGGGACCAGCCGTTTATTCGGACCAAATCCTAAAGTACCGAAACAAATCCTATTATATACGTGTAATGTTACTCCCTTATTTACATTTACAGCATTTAGCAGACGCCCTTATGCAAAGCGACTTACAACTTATACAGTGTTATAATCCAAACAATGATGGGTTAAGGACCCTGCTTAAGGACCCTGCTTAAGGACCCAACTGGCATGTTTAATGCATGTGCATTTCTTAAAAACCAGAGAGTGAAAGACTATTTTTATTTAAATGTATATAAAATTACAAGACACATTAATAAATTGTTATTATTCAGTAATACAAAAATAATGTTTTCACTCAGTTATTTTAAATTTGGTGAAGCTACAATACAGCATTTTATTTACAAAATTAAACCTCTAATTTATTTACTTACACTTCAGAAATTAGAAAAGTAAGAAAGCTGAATTGTGAAACGAATCATGAGAAAAATGTATAGTTACAACACCTATTAACGTTAGAACAAAATCTATTTGGAAGATTACTGCATTTTAAAAACAAACCTCAAAAACCTTCAACACACAACTACCAATTTTTGAAGGCGTCTTTATAGTAAAATAATCACAAACCCACTTACAATAGGTGGATCCGCCAGTTGCTTCCGGACTAGATGTTTGTGTGCATGCCCAGACTGAGAAAACTGACCGAAATCAAAGTAGAATTCACTGACTGAGCTAAATTTCAGCTCTCCCTAGCAGATTTGTGATTTCTAGTCTAAGAAACTCATATGCTGTTTACATAATACACAAATCCAATGGATTATTCGGATAATTAAGGGCATGTAAACAAACTCATTTCCACTGCTCTGAGGAGCATCTCACCTCGACAACCTTGCGGTCCACCTCCTTTCCGTCTTCGTAGTACACGTCGGTGATGACACGACTGATCGTAGTGCGCACTTCTTGAATGGTTCGAACATGCCGGCGGTGGGAGGGGCCCGACTGTGAGCGAGTTGGTGTTACTGGATTGCTCTTTAAAAAAGATGTGACAAAAAATTCAAACTACAGCATTCCAATAATGTTTCTTATTCACAATTCTGTTGCCATTTCACTCATTTACAAGGCAGGCACCAAGCTGCTGAAGGTTACATGCGCATGCACTCACTTACTGACAGTGATACAATTTAAAGACATCAGATAACCTATAACCCATGGCTTGGAAACCAGCTATCCTGAGAAAATCGATGTATAAACGACAAACATGCAAGCCAGGAATCAAATCAGGTACGTGTTGAGCTTTGAGGTAACGGCTCCGTGCCACCATAAAAAATATTATTTACCGTACTGCGGTTCTTAAAAGTTTGTGAACCCTTTCGGATTTTCTACATAAATATGACCTAAATCATCAAATTGTCACACAAATCTGTTTTTAAAAGTACAAACTCAAATCCCAAGAAGCTGGGACATATGGCAAGTGCATATAAAAAAAGTGTTCAACATTTGTTTTGAATCTGAGATATTTCACGTTTTGTCTAGTCAGCTTCATTTCAGAAGAACTTGTGGTGTGAGGTTTTACATTGTCTTAATGATGATAAATGCATGGACATCCCTGGAAAAGGTGATGTTTTGAAGGCAAAACATGTTGCTGTTGCTATAAGATCTCAAAATACTTTTCTGCATTAATGCTGTCATCACAGAATTGTGCCATAACACCATAACGTGACGGACCCTTGCTTTGGACTTGTTGCTCATCACAGTATAGATTGTCTTTGAAACACTGTGTTTTTTTTAAATGCATTTTCCAAACTTTTTTAATAAAAAATGATCCATTTAACCGCCTACTGATATCACTTTACCCATATCTAGTTACAAGAAACCCTCATTTAAACATTTTCTACCATTTTATTATTTAAAACTGTGTGGCAGGGGGCATAAAGGTCTGAAATTCACTGGGCGCATTGGAAGCACAATCTGAATGGGAAGCCAGTCCATCTCATGGCTCTACAGGTAATTTAACTGGCATTGCTTGCCCCTGGCCTACCTTCTTTTAGACAATTCTAGCCTGTTTTATGGCTCACCCAGCCATCAGGGTCCATCTGCGTTCAAACCCGGGTCACCGAAATTTCATTACGAAGACTGCACTGCAAATTTAGTCCTTAAACAATTCAAAAGTCAGACTTTATGCATCACTGCAACAGCAGCACCATGACTATTATAGGATGGATGGACGTCACTCTAACCATTAATAAAGATCCTTACCCTGCTTGATGGTAGCTGAGGTCCAGAAGCAGACTTGTGAGAGATGACTCTCTTAATAAAGACAGAGATTTTTTTTTACTCACATTAGGACATCTTTCCTAACAGAACTGGCATCATAAAGCAGCTGAACATCTTACCTTGCTGGGAGGACTTTTTGCGGAGGTACTATCCACGCTGGTTTGTTGACACGTAGCTTTCTGTTCTGTGGGTGTCTTGGACTGGACCTGCCCAGAGGTGCTGGGAGTCTCGTTCTCAGTAGAGCCTTGCATCTCATCCACAGTCTTTGAGTGAGCAGCAGTGCCATTTGGTGGCTGTGATGACTGCTCTATTGTACAATTACCTACTCCATCAGGAGATGGCTCAGGGTCAGGCTGGCTCACAGGTCTGGTGGGTGGAAAAAAGGGAGAATTATGAACTATATGGATTTATACTGCTAAAACGTACACGTTTATTAGAAAATAAGGAATTAAGATAGCATTGTCTTAAAGCAGCTTTACAATTTTAGATGACCTTCCAATATCTAGGGTCATGTTATAAGGAAGAAACCTTAAGAGAACAAAGACTCACTAAACCTTATTTAATTTAAGGAAACTCACAGTAATTATAGAAAACAGAATACATTTACTGTTATGACCATGTCTAAGGGAAACACCTATAACATGGAAGATCAACCAGATGGAACAAGTGCCTGTGACCTTTTTCATATTAAACTATCTAATCATTTTTGTAAGCACTATGGTTACAGTTGAAACAGAATATATGTTGTGAGGGGACAAATTAGTACTATTTACAATAGGACGGGCACATACGATTATGAAAGCCATATACAGCTTGTTATAAACAAGAAGCGTTAAATAACGTACAAAAAATTCTGTGTACATAAAGGACATAAATAATCTGTGATAAATTATATAATAATTCGAATATGATAATTAGAGCCAGACAGCCCTATACAGGGGCTTTGCCATTTCGACTCTGTTTACAGCTGCAACGGCAGGAGATAAAAGAGCTATTTATTATTTCATATTACAATTTATTGTAATTTTAAGAACAGTGATTGATCGGATGGATATAAAACAAGGTTGACCTGTGACTGAAATCACAATAATGACCCGAGACTGCTCTCCTCGTCCACTTGTGGACTTCAGGCTACAGCTCTGAGCAGCCTATATACGACTACATTTGGGGCTGGAAGTAGAACACACACTGTTTTACAGCATAATGTAAAACTGCCTAACCAAACAGGGCACCAAGAAACCCACTTACAGCTCTCCCAAAATATCCAGTACTGAGGGAGCTCTATTTATAACCTGCACAAAAACTCCCAAGGTCAGCCACATTCGAGATACCAGGAGAAACTCGGAAAGCCACTCCACAGCTTTTGAATGAGTTTTCTTCATTCCCTCTGATTGTGTACTGGTGTGGACCATGTTCCGTACTTACACAATACTTCCAACATCGTAATTCATCATAAATCATTTCAACCTCGCTCGAATGGACATGACTGGCATCCTTAATCATCAATTCTGAATAAAGCAGAGCACCTTTGCAATGTGTATAATGCAAGATGTGCAGCTGACAAGTCGGTAGCAAATGGGTAAGACAATTATAGAGCAGAATATGCAGTTTCCAGCACTGTGTCCTAGCCTAGGCAGTATTTCAAAGGCTAGTGAGCTTAAGTTCAAAATACGATTATTAAACACAAGTAAACACAACCTGATCGGCATATTGCTGGGTTGCTTGTCCCCCTCCAGCTGAAGCTGCCTGTGAACCTCCCGAACCCGAGTGAAGACAGACTGAGGACTGCTGAGACACAGACACACAGGTTTAGTCTACTGTTTAACACAATTACATGTTAGGTCCCATATAAACCTACAACTGGTTTACAAAAAATGGTCTAAAATAAGAGGGAATATTCAGTGAAGGAAGTTATTGGGGAAAACATGCTGTTCTAATGCCAGAGGACAATTGGCACACTGGTTTGTGCCAACGATAAATATTATATCGGCAATGCCATTATATAGGCATATTATTGGCAAACTTTGGGCATCTTGATACGAACTGAGCATTGTTTAAAATTCCACGGCCTCTGAGTACTTTACGACCCCTTTATGACCACGGTGTCTGGTGGCTACATCCAGCAGGATAACGCAGCATGCCACAAAGCTCAAATCACCTCAAACAGGTATCTTGGTCATGACAATAACTTCACTGTTCTTAAATGGCTTCTACAGTCACCAGATCTCAGAAATCCAGTACTAGCAAAAGTTTACCGAGATGAATCTAAATTAACTAAAATAATCAGCACCAAATGTTTTGCTCATTTAATCAGGACTTTTTTTTACTAGCAACTATCAGCAAGAAATCTTCATAAAAAGAATAGCATAGGTTCTGCATTAATAAACATGTTCATGTTAGGAAAGCTCTCAGACAGACCTGGTGCTGAATCAGAAGCTACCAGAGGGGAAAACAGGAATGCAATCCCACACACAATCATACAAATTAGCTCAGTCACATAGCAACCACTGCATGTTACCTAGTAGCAGCCTTGGCAACAGCGGTAGCCGTGGAGACGGAGCTTTCCTCGTCAGATAAGGGCGGTTCTGGAGAGACATCAGAACGTGCAGCGTGAGAGACTAAATGCTCAGGCTTTTATTCTTATAGGAGGACATTTTTAAGATAAGATAAGATAATCCTTTATTAGTCTCACAGTGGGGAAATTCACGGTGTTATATCAGCAAGGGATAGCAAAGCACTCAGTACAAATAAACTGCACAGTATATACAATATAATCAAATAATAATAATAAAGAACTCTTAAGATTGTATTGCACAGGGATAATGGAAAATATTGCACAATATGAAATTCTGTTTTCTGTAAGTGTGTAGTGTTTAGGTGTATGTGTATATAGTGAGCTCTATATATATATATATACACACACACACACACACACACACACACACACACACACACACACACACACACACACACACA
>JAVSBV010000093.1:4321268-4352149 GCA_033117975.1 Parotocinclus spilosoma
TGTAAAGCTGCTTTGTGACAATGTCTATTGTAAAAAGCGCTATACAAATAAAATTGAATTGAATTGAATTGAATTCTTCCGGTCGGGGTCGCAGGGGCTCCAGAGCTCAAAATCTAAGCGGAACGTTCCTGTCCATTGCTGGGCTAGGTAGGAATCAATACTGCAGTGCAGGATCATTACATGCTTGGACGCCTCTTTTTTAGGCAGAAACAGTCATGCCTATGTAATGCCTGACCCTGAAGCGGGCCACACCAGGGACTTGGACCAACTTAAATTTCACTACAAGTCACTCCTTTATTGCAGTACCTTTTTGTAACTGGTTGGAAAATGATGTTGGTTATGTTGGCTTTTCAGTGAAGGTCTTCAGTAATGATTCAGTTTATATAACAAAAATAGGCTTCTGACAGTTCCAAGACAGCGAAGTATTTTTAATGAGTGACTCATTTTGCATGTGTCGTACATATTTTTACCGCCTGAATTCCCCTTTCTGATTTGTTATTTGCCATTTGAGTCTAAACTGTTTTGAGTTAGGCAGCTCTAAAGAGAAGGGGGTGCAGCTTTTCAGATTTAAGGTGTTATTTACAGTGCACTATAAATATGAACTATAAAACTCTAAAGTTAGAAGAACTGGCTGTTTTTGTGGACGGGTGACTGACTGCAATCAATGGCAGAGGAGAAAAGCAATTACATGGAAAGGTTACTGGTACATTCATATTTTATTTTTTTATTTTAATTATGTATCTAAGCTCACTCATATATACAATATATAGAGTACTGTGCAAAAGTAATAGGCCTCCATTAGATCTGTTGCAACTGTATGACCATATATGTATGATATTATCTATAATATCGTCTATATTAGACGTCTTTGTAAGCTTTAGCATATCTTTCTCCTGCTGAAAAAGTGGTTTCGTGGCTTTTACACTTCCAAATAAGGCCATTCCTGATTAAACTTCTTTGTACAAGCTTCCTATATTTTCTGGTTGAATTCTAATAACGAGGCAGAGAAATAATTACATATGGTCATCAAAACATTGCTGAAACAATGGTATATCTAATCTAATGGCGGTCTAAGACTTATGCACAGTACTGTTTATATGCTATGTAAGTGCCCCAAATCCCTTACCCCTCCCTGACAGCGATGGAAGCTACCCACACCCCTTGCCTGTGTTATGCTTCTGTACCATTTCACAGCCAATGAGAGACTAAATGCTTAATATAGCCTGATGTGGCACCTGGAATTCGCCGTGTGAGACTCCTGTCCCGCTGTCATTCTGTGCATTTTTATATGCATTACATGTGGGAGCTTTTCCACTCCCTCTCACAGAAATGCTGCAATGCGTCACGCAGGACCAAGACTGGGTCAGTGGAGCTCGGCTGGCGGAGCCTCCAGCTCACCATCCCCATGGCAACAGCCAGCAGATTGCTCGCAAGGGGCTTTGCAATGTTGTATATTTTAATTAAAGTTAAGACTTATCTCCGGAGGTGGGGTCCAGTACAATACTAACACAAGTTATATTTTAAGGGGCATTCTTATGTTTTTTGAGCACATATAACTTGCTGGGGCAGCAACTCTCTTTATTCATAAACTCCAAGGGTGTCCAGATTGGGCCATGTCATCAAAACAAAGAGCAGGTCTCACTTTTCAAAAACATTATTTATAAATAATTCAAAACATTTTATTGAAAACAGCAAAAGAACCCACAAATGTACAAGACAAGTAACATTTATTAAATTACTGAATATTATTTTAGTGCAGTAACTACAGTAGGAAGACAAAAGGGTGAAAAATAGCACAACTTTTGCTGATTATTGAGGCTGAACATTAGCCCCTGGTTTAATTATCTTAAATATCTTGCCCTTTCCAGAGGGTACAGGAGCTATGGGGTGTATGTCAGGCCTTCATTTTGTAGGGCTTGATAAGTCAGCTTAAGTATTTTAAAAGTAAATCTAAATCTCACAAAACTCACAGGCAGTCAATAAAGAGAGGCTAAAATTGGTGTGATATGTTCCCTACCAAGTAAAAAGGGCATTACAATAACCAACCTGGAGGAAATAAAAGCATGAACAAGGATTTCACTGTCTGCGAAGGACAGAAAACGTCAAACCCTGTCCATATTTCTAAGGTAAAAAAGCAGGATTAAAGAAGCTTTTTAATGTGAATTTAGAAATTAAGATGAGAGTCAAAAATCACACCAGCATGTAACCCTGCACACCCTAGTGTTTCCTGCACCCCATTAGACACATCCTCCGGACACAATCAAGACTTCTGTCTTGTCCTCATTCAAACTAAGAACATTTTGTGCCATCCAGGTTTTAAACACCGTCACCCCATTGGCAAGATTAACCAGTCCACCAATGTCATTCCATTTTACGGGTAAATAAACCTGGGTATTGTCAGCATAAAAATGAAATTAAATATGACAGCTGCAGATAAGACTGCCTAGAGGGAGCATATACAAGGAAAAAAAAAAAGAGGACCCAGGACAGAACCTTGAAATGACCTATTCGATAAGTAAGAGTAAAACTATTTAAGTACCGAAAGACAGATTTAATTCTAAAGCCTTTCTACTAACAAAGTAACATAAAGTAATAACTTACTTACTTATTTATATACATTAGGTCTGGTTTTGATGTACAGTATAGTTGTGACATGCAAGATTTCATGCAAATGCCGGTCAGTCTGGACCTCTAGCGGCTCTTGTTTATGTCATTTATGTACTGCTGCCAATGTTCGACTGAAAAGAAAAAATAATAAGATGCTGGCAGGCCGCTAATAATGTATTTTAGTGTGAGTGATGCCATGGGCCAATTAAAATCTGTTTGTGATTTTGTATTCACTTAAGACGTTACATGTTCTTTCCTTTCACAGGACAAAGACTTCTTCAATACAAGAGTGATGTCCTAGAGACAGCCGTGTTAGTGAATCCGTCTGTGGACAGTATCGCTACAGAGGTAACCTGACTGTTTGTAAGCTCACACTGCTGAGATGCCCATTCCTCACACAGAAATCACACAACATGTTTGCTTTTCTCTCACAACCAGATACGAACGTTGCTCTGTGACTCTGCAAAGCACAAATTACTGGTCCTAAGCGGTCAGAGCACTGAGCAAGGTGGTGACATCATCGTTAACGGAGGAGTGTTTGGCTGGAAGAATTTCTCGGACATCCTTACAAGTCAAAAAGTAAGCATACGTTGTGTTGCTACAAATGTGACGACAGCTAACCAAACACAGTACTGCAGACTGACTTGACTGATTTAGTGATTTCCTTGAATTTCAGATCAAAACCGTCCTCAGTCAGTCAGCACCTGGTCAGCGAGCGTGTTTGACTGTGTGTTGTGTAGCAGAGGGGGCCTGGAGCTCCCTTGAGTTTGAGAGTACACCATTCCTGCTGGACTACAGACTTAACCCTGACCCTGTGCTGCCTAAGATGGAGGGTGTGACAGAGTTCACAGACTATGTCTCAGAGACCGTGGATGTTTCCTCTCCCTTTGAGCTGCTGGAGCCACCCAGCTCAGGAGGGTTCCTGAAACTATCCAAGCCGTGCTGCTACATCTTTCCCGGAGGCAGAGGTGACTCGGCCCTGTTTGCAGTCAACGGCTTCAACATTTTGATCGACGGTGGTTCGGAGCAAAAGTCTTGCTTTTGGAAACTGGTGCGACACTTGGACCGGATAGACTCCGTGGTCCTCACTCACATTGGAGCAGACAATCTCCCTGGGATAAACGGACTGTTGCGGAGGAAAATTGCAGAGCAAGAGGAAGAACACTCACAAGGCTCAACTGGCTATGGAGAATGGATGAAAAACCTGATATCACCCGAGCTTGGTGTGGTGTTCTTTAACGTTCCAGAGAAGCTCAAGATGTCAGAATCAACTCTGAAAGTAAAAAGGAGCATTGAGGAGGCCTCACTTACCTTGCAGTACCTCACCAAACTGGGTATCAAACCTGAGCCCCTGCACCGGGTGGTATCGAGCAACACTATCGAGCCTATCACCCTGTTTCACAAGTTGGGCGTTGGCAAGTTGGACATGTACATTTTAAACCCAGTCAAGGACAGTAAGGAAATGCAGTTCTTTATGCAGAAGTGGGCAGGTAACAGTAAGGCAAAGACAGGTATTACCTTGGCCAATGGGAAGGAGGGAGAAATTTCTGTCCCATACCTCACATCAGTAACGGCACTCGTCGTCTGGGTTCCAGCCAGCCCCACTGAAAAGATAGTGAGGGTATTATTTCCAGGAAATGCACCACAGAACAAAATTTTAGAGGGAATGGATAAACTGAGGCACCTTGACTTCTTACACTACCCAGTTGCTTCCCAGAAAGACATCTCATCTGGAGCACCGCCTCCAGCGATTAAACAAACAAAACTTAAGCTAAGAACCGACAGCAAGGAAAGCCTCAAATCTTCACCCAAAATGCAGGCCACCACGAAAGCAAGCAAGAAACAGGCAAATGAGGACATTGAGTCAAAGAGTGAGTCAGTAAAGGAGCACACAACCGAAAAAAAGCAAAACAAACTTCTGGAGAGCATTCCAGCTCAGAAACCTCCCATGAAGGCCAATGCAGACGCAATAAAGCAAGAAAAGAAGAAGCTGTTGAAAGAGAAATCTCCTAAGAAACATGTCAGGACATCTAAGATGGAGGAAAAGAAAGATAAAGAGAAGAAACAAATTATAAAAGAAAAGAAAGAAGTAAAAAAGAACGAATCTGCTAAAGATGACAATAAACAAACCAAACTGAAGGAAGACAAGAAGACAGATTCAAGTAAGCCAGAATTAAGAAAAATCACAAAGCCTGACCTAAAACCTTTCACACCCGAGGTTAAAAAAACCCTCAACAAAGCAAAGGTTCAAGTGAAGCCAAAGCCCAAAAAAACAAAAGCAGTTAAAGAACAAGAGAACAGGCCTGCTGCACAGCAGGTATCTAAAGAGGAGCAGGAAAACGACAGATCCCTGGTCTCCTCTCCAGAGGATCTCACCAAGGATTTTGAGGCACTGAGACAAGAGGAACTTGCTGAGTCCTCTGAGAACAAAGCACCCCCAAATCTTGAGTCTACAGCATCTACTGATACAAAAGTGCTTCATACCATGTCTCCAGATGAAAAATTAAACTCTACTGTCATTGAGACTGAATCCCCTCATGAGGAAAAACATCTTTATGAAGAAAAGATAAGTAAAACCCTAACAAAGGCGGGAGATCCATTTGAAGATGATGGTGCCGCTACAAAAGATGACCGCGAAAAAACATACAGCACAGACAACAAAACGGAAAAGCAAGTAGATGTGATAGAAAAGGCTTATGAACTTGGAGAAAAGTGGCAAGGCGTGAAAGAAACGGATGTTGAAAAAAAACAGAAAAAGAGCGACAGTGAGGAGGAGGAGGATGTTATTGAGAAAGCCGAGCTGGAGGAAGCAGAGGATGTCATTCCTGTGGAAGAGCTGAAATATAAATCTCAGGAGACTCAAAAAGAAAAAACGGGCAAAGACTGGGATGGCAAACAAATTGAGATTAAAAGTTCTAAACTTGCTGCTGCCACAGAGCACGTTTCTTTTATTCAAGATGAGACTATTCCAGCATATTCCGAGACGGAACAGACCCTGTCTGACGAGGAGATCCAAGAAGAGACAGAGGACAAGTTTCCTCATCTCCGCTACGATGATGTCTCGGTCCCTGATAAACCTGGAACGTTTGACATCATCCATATCATGAAAGAGATTCAACCCCCAACCATCTCTGTTGTATCTGATTCAACAGCAAAGATAAGCAGTGTAGCACAAGAGCCAGTTGTATCAAACTATGGCACCAATATCATTGCAGCACCTTTGGCTGAAGAGGAACATATATCCTCAGCCACTTCCATTACAGAGTACGACAAACTATCCTCTTTTGCAACGTCTGTTACCGAAGACCAGTCTGTTGCCTCTGTGACAGCACCTCCCACTGAGGAACTATTAAAAAGTTCCTTACACCTGGATAATGTAAACAGCATACCGTTATCCGGTCGTACAGAAGGAAAGGAGTACTTGCATTCAGCCGGCACAATTTCGCCAACATCATCTTTAGAAGAGGACAAATGCTTTAAATCTCCTCCGTCAGAAGAGTATCAACCCGTTATTCCAGAGATGGAACCAATTGCAAAGTCCACTTCTCACCAACATGAATATGAGGATGAAGATGAAGAAGAGGAAGAAGACCAAACGCCCAATGTTGACGTGCCTCTTGGAAAACTTCATGAAGGTTATGCATCTGCTGCAGGACAACTTGAAAAATACCCCACTACAATCACACACCCTTGTTCAACTGGAATAACTACTGAGCTCCAAGCAAAGGAGGAACAAGTGACGTCTCTTTCTGAAGACGAGCCCAAAACAGATGAGAGCGAGAAAAGCGTACCTCCTCCACCCTGTTTCTCCAACACACCAGAGGCAAGTGGTGCTTCAGAACCAGAAGAGAGGTGTGTGAGTGAAGACGACAGCACCATGAGAATAGCTTCACCTACACAGTCAGGCCCTACCAGCATCGGATATTCCCCTACTGAGGAGAAGATCGCAAGGTTTTCATTGGACAAGGATGTCCACGGCTTCCCAATATCAACCAAACCAGAAACCGTTGTAACAAGTAGTTTGGAGAAAAATACGAGCTCTGTAAAAATAACGGAGTGTGAAGGTGACCCATTTCAAACAGGTTTCTCTAGCACGAGGGCAACCTTCGATGACTCGTGTGAAGAAGATGACGACGAAGAGGATGTGGAAGAAGAACAAGAAGAAGACTTTTACAAAAAGGGAGACACAAAGGTTAAATACAAAGAAGAGAGAGAGTGCACGTTCCTTGATGAAGACGACACATGTGAGCCACAGTCTATACAAACCACGAAGCCACTGGAGAAAGAAACAGAGGAACTGGATAAGAAGGACAAACCTCAAGACATGGCTTGCTTGGATAAAGAAAACAGATCCCAGATTCTCAGCTCAGACGAGGAAGAAAGTGAAACTGAACAATACACCATCTTGAGCAGCAAAGGGCCTGAGGACGAGCCCGAATCAGTGTCCCTAGGCCAAGGAAAGAAGGAGGAACCATTCTCAGATGGAGACGCCTCAGTATCGGTGGCCAAAAACGGTGATAAAAGCGTTCACTTTAACCTGTACTCTTTCCCTCAGCCAGAAAAGGAGCACATACGAGAAATTAGACAGGATACGCCCTACGTAGGGAAGAGTTTTACATATTCGGATGTATATGACAGTAAGTCGAGTTCAGTGGATTCATACTCTCCAAATATACCAAAGGATTTTACTGATAAATTTGATGACAGTGATGAAATGCTGAAGGAAACAGGGAAAAGTGAACCTGCAGGCAGCTTAACAGAAACGACCAAATCCGATCCAGAGAAGTCAAATTTAAAGGATCCATCCTCATCAATATTCAGTGAAGCAAAAACAACTTATGGGGAACCATATACTGGAAACATCTTGGGAAAAGATTTGTTTACTAAAGCCGAGACACATGAAAAATCTCACACTTCTTCTCTAGAAAGAGACCCGTTTTGCGTTAAATTTGACACGCATAGCGAGAGCGACATAACCCATGTTAGCAGCTCAGCGACAAGCAAGTATCAAGATGATCTTGCCACCTCTGACTATTTTACAAATATGAACACATCTGCATTAGCTCAGTCTTCAAGCGATATGAAGAGAACAACTGCAGAAGAAATGAAGATGCTGGCCCATGGAGAAGACGATGACGAAGAGGATGATGAGGATGAGGAGGAAGAGGACGAGGAAGATACTGATGATGATGATGATAATGATTCTAGAAAGCACGCCAGCGACACTGACATAGAAAAGGATGGCGAGGACCAACGTGAAAAAGAGTTAACCCAATTATGTGGTGCCAACACCGTAATGAGTCCTGAATTCAAGGAGGAAAAGAAAGAAACATCGCAGGACTACAGGCCGGGGGCTGTCAGTTATGATAGTCCACCAGTCCTTACTCGGGTTGAAGCCACCATGAGTCATAAGAATGCTGAGGAACCGAAGGAAACAGTACCATGTGAGGACTTGTCACTTTTTCCAGGCAGCCAGGTGCTAAACTATTCCACTGCATATGAATGTTCCTATGGTGAGGAGAAACAGTCCGCTTCATCCAGTCAGTTCACAGGCAAGGAAGAAAGCTATGGTCAATCTTTGTTAACCCTCTCCACAAAGTCAACTGAAGAGAGCAATCAGCAAGACAACAAAGACTTTGAGTTTGAAAAGCAAAAAACTCCAGATGTTTTAACTAGAAAACCCGAAGACTCTGTCTCACCCGGCTTCAATTATGCAACTACGTCAGTCACAGCATACTCCTCCTCTTCCTCATCTGCTTCTGCTTCTCTCTCCACCAGTCGCCAATTTGGAGAAGAGCTAGGGACCCCAGCCAGTCTAGGATATGAATTTTCACCCTTAAAAGATGAACAGCCACTCGTAATGGATTCGCCTTTCTCCACTTCTGCAGGGCTGGTTAAAGATGAATATTTGGAAGTCACAGAGAAGCTGACTCCTGCCACCACAACAGCTGAGCCCACCTCTAGCCTTGAAAGATTTTCACCAATGTCACCTTTCGAGGAGATCAAGCCGTTCCCCGCTTTGGAAAAGGGTGCTCAGGGCTCCTGTTTTTACAAGCCAGAATGGGGAGGAGATAGCAGTTTGCAGGCTGAATATGGTGCTACGGGGCCTTACGATCCTCTATCCCACGCTGCGCAGAAGGACTCTGTGAAGAAAGATCTGTTTGGTACTTCGGTAGCTCCTCATACTGACTTATCTGAGAAACAATACTATGAAGACAGCGAGAGTAGTGAAGAAGAGGAGGATTATATGTGTGAAACTCAAAACGACAAACTCCAGTACCAAAAATCTCCATTCGCAGCCAAAGAGGACAAGAAAGATCCCTTTTCCTTGACTGAAAAGCTCGGTATGGACGTGTATGCCAGTAAGGTTGGCTCAGTGCCTGATGTGCTTACGTATACCACTTCAGTATCACAGGGAGCAAACTTAGATACTGCAAATGGTCCTTCTGAAGTCACCACGGCGCTGCCAGAGGTCTTTGACGGAGCGAGCAAGGTAACAACAAGCTTGCCAAAGACTGACATAAAAAGTGAGCAGCCAGAAGGCTGCAAAGTTCGAAATCCATTTGAATGGGAGATGCAGCAGCAAAGAGGCATCTATCCAGGGCAGTCACCTCCTCACTATCGGCATGAGGATGAGTACGAGGAAGAGGAGGAAACTGAGCCCGAGCACCCACCCCGTCCTCTTTCCCTAACATCTACGGATCAGTCTTTCTCGTCCTTGTATCATAAAGAAGACTCGGATCGTCCTGCTGATGTATACACGGGTGGTCACTCCTTCTCCTCTTCACCTTCTGCGGGTTACTCGTCCTACGAGTACAAGCAGAGGAAAGGAGACACGTCCCCCTCGTTCATCAACCCAAGCCTACGCCAGCTGTCCAACGATCGCGAGGATGAGGAACAAAGAAGGCAAGAAGAAGATCAGCAGCAGCCATCGTGCAAGATCAGAACTCACTACCAGCCTCAGCATGGTTCTCATAGGGAGGACAGTGAATCACAGCACCTCTCTGGAGCCATGGCGGCAGGGATTGGGCTGGCTGGAGAGGACACCCCTCCCACCTCTGTCAGCGAATCACTGCCCTCACAGACAGATTCTGATGTTCCACCAGGAACGGAGGAGTGTCCTTCCATCACGGCGGAAGGAAACGCCGAATCGGACGAGGACGCAGATTATCTTCCTATGGATAAAACAACGGGGGCTTATGGTGGAAAACATTACACATCAAGGTCAGAGAAAAGTCATGACCCACAGCCCACGCCGATGATGGATCCCGCGCCTTACCCGCCTCATCCTGATGTGTGCATGGTAGACCCAGAGGCACTCTCCAGCCTCACTGACAAACCTCTGAAGAAAGATCCAAAGACTAAGAGTCTGCGTAAATCAAGCAAGTCAAGGTCACCAGCCAGGAAAGCCAATGCTCTTCGTAAGAGGTCACCGTCAAAGGACCCCTCTCATCGCACTGCCACTACGAAGAAGAAGGATGTAGATGATGATCTCTCTAGATCAAGTCACAACACTGGCAAGGGACTCGCCAATGGAATTAAAAGTGCTTCAGGTACGGTCGCAGAGTCTTGTTATGCTAATCTAATTAAACTATAAAGAGGGTTTTCAAAAGAAGATTGGGCGAAATTGATACGTAAAGGCGACTGGAACGCTACCATCTACACAGCATCCCTCATGCCACAGCATTTATTATTTATCAAAAGTTTAACATGCTTCTGTTCACTTTTCATTTGCTTTTCTGATCAAATCAAATGCTTCTTTTTTAATGGCTTTATATTCATTTTAAATATATTTTATCCCCTATTTTTTGTGAGCAGTGTAAATATAGGTTAGAGAAAATATACAGATAGTGGGGGACAACCAAAGGAGCACTTACAATGGGACAGGGTCGTTCATTTAGGACCCCAATGTACAGCTTGTTACAAATAAAGAGCGGAAAGTCATCCACGAAAACACTCATGTGAGCTAACGAGCAAGCGAGTAATGGTAATTTAGTCACTACCACCTCTGTTTGTGGAGCAACAACTGATTTCTTATTATCATTTATTAGAACTGTTTAGACCTGGGCCGTTAAAATGCACGGTGTTGATGGGACGTGATATGTTAGGATGAAACAACGACATTGTACTCTTGGCGGTTACATCATCTGTTTGGTTTGGTTCCACTTACCCCAGCATTGTGATTATTTCCAGCAGGTTCAAGCTCTGCAAAATCCAGCTCCACTAATCCCTCTGGTCATCCGATCTACGTGGACTTGGCCTACATTCCGAACCACTGCAGCGTTAAAAATGTGGACCAGGAGTTCTTCAAACGTGTGCGCTCTACTTATTATGTAGTGAGTGGAAATGACTCCAGCAGTGCAGAGCCTAGTCGTGTTGTCCTGGATGCTCTGCTGGAAGGAAAATCACAGTGGGGGACCAACCTACAGGTAATTTCTTTTAGGTGCAAAAAATTTTGTGCAAAAAAAGACAAAATGCATTTCGTTTGAACGTGTGCAACGACTTCCTCTGGTCTACCACAATTAAACCAATTATACCCCTATAAATTCTTATAAAACACATGTAACAATAAAACTGTGCTCTGTTCTTAGGTGACACTGATCCCTACCCATGACACAGAGGTGATGAGGGAGTGGTATCAGCAGACCCACGAGAAGCAGCAGGAGCTAAACATCATGGTTCTGGCTAGCAGCAGTACAGTCGTGATGCAGGACGAGTCGTTCCCTGCCTGTAAGATTGAGTTCTGATTTTGGCACACTTTTCAGGTCCACACCAGGTTTACTCTCTAATGGTCCTTAGCCTTATTTGTCGGTTATTCAGTGTAATTTTCGAGTTCTAGCAATTTACCCGGTCGAAATAAGAGTCTCTGGCTTTGAAAACACGTACGTACATCATGCATTCTAATATAGAAGACAATAGGACGATGTGCCTTTAACGTTCACATTTAATTTCAATTCCGTCTCCCTTTAAACAAGTCAGATATACAGTTATCCATCCACATGGGCTTTCTTCTTTGGGTTTTCTATGCTGTCTGACATTGAGATTACAGCCATCCTTTAAATACATTTATAAGTATTATTGATTAAGAAGATCAATGCCTTTACACATACCATATACACACAAGTTTGTGGACATCCAAAAGATTACATCTAATACATGGGTCTTGGTATGGACTTTGTCCTAGCTCTGCTGCTTCTAAGAGGGCTTTCTGTTAGATTTTCAAACATGCCTGTGAGGTTGGCTTCTGATAGGACCACAAGACCATAATAGGTTGACTGTGGTGGCCTGGTGGTTAAGGCACTGGACTCTGGACCTAATGGTCCAGGATTAAAATCCCACCTCTGCCAAGCTGCCACAGTTGGGTCCTTAAACAAGGCCCTTAATCCACCATTGCTTGGATTGTAAGACTGTATAAGTTGTAAGTCGCTTTGGATAAGGGCGTCTGCTAAATAACATAAATACTTTCAAGTTGGCTGATTGATTGAGAACTTGTCTGGCTTGCACTAAACCTTGACCTCAACTCCAAGTTCAAATCAAATCTATTCTCTGTGGACTTTGATTAGGGCCTGTTTGATAAACTGACTGGGAAACCTTTAAATGTCACTGGGGTATCAGCACAACCCATTTTACTACTATGAAGAATCCAGAACAGAAATGTATGCTTTCTATTATGGATGTGTTATAAAGAAGTGTTGCTAAAATAGCAGAGCTTGATCATTAGAAGGGGCGTCCACAAACTTTTGTATACACTGCTTTACATAGGGATGCATGCTAGTTAATCACACAGTACAGGAAAGCATACATTACTCTCGTTTCCAGCATTACAAATGTGCAGAAGGCTAAGTTTGCAGATGAAGCTTATACTGGAGACATCAGCTCAGATAATTCAGATAACAGACCTAAGGTTGGTGTTCTGCTAGTGAAACTGCTTATTAACCTTTAATCAAATCAACACAACCTCACAATAGCAGACAGAATTGCAACAAAACACATTTAGTCAGACAGAGTACAAGAATATATTATTATATTATTATACTTGTCTAGTTCTATCTTTTATTTGTAGTCTTGAGAAAGCAAAGAGTCTCACGTTCTGTTTTAAGCATTTCCCTATTGTGGGAGGTTCTCATTCAGTTTGAAAGCACTTTAACACGAGTTATTTTACTTTATTTATCTAGTGCCCTGTAAATGCAGGAAAATGGCTGTTTGAGACAAAGCCAAAGGAAGAAGCAATAGAAAAGGCTGAAATGATTACAGCTGCTGAGCTTGGGATCAGTGCTGTAGGTTACGTGCCCAACACAGGTTCAGAAAGCAGGTCATAGTTACCAATATTCCTTGCAGTTCAAGCGCTACAAATTCAAATCACACAACAAATCAGATTCTGCTTCAGGGCTGCTGTGGGCCAGGGTCTAACTGGCAGCACAGGGCCCAAGGCAGAGCACTGACACACTCTGGAGAGATGAGTTGTCATGTCTTTTGAATATGAAGGAAGACCAGAGTACCTGAAGGGAATCGATGTGGACATAGGGAGAACATGCAAACTCCAAACTGGCGGCAGCTGGTCTGGGACTCGAAACCAGGTCTCTGGAGCTATGAGGCAATAGCACTAACCACTACATCATGGTACCACACCTTTGTAAAAGAATAGCATACATTAATGAACAAAGCTTATACAATTAGTCATGTGCATATTGTGCAAATGGATTAATTAGAAATTAAATAAGTGTGGTCATAATGTTTTAAGCTAATGATGCACAACTTATACGAAGCACTGGCCATTTAAAATGACAAATAAGCACAGAAAGGTGCAGACATGATAAAAACACATTTAAATCATACTGTTATTAAGAATCAAGCGAATAAAAATGCTTAATGTGATATTAATGGGTCTAAAGGTTGGTGATGGATAGATCATAAATACAACAACGCAGTCATTTCTCACTCATTACAGTTGTTTTGTTTGTTTTGTTTGCAGTGAAATCATGCGTGCAAACAGTAAATACCTTGGTCAAAGAACTCCCATTAATTACATTTTAGACATATCATTTGCAAATGATTTGCAAAAGCCAAATATGCACAACATTCTATACTTATTTCTGAAATAACAGTAGAAAATATTATTTGTGAAAAATGATCCCATTGATGTTTACATGATGTTTGCGAGGGGGCACCCCTCATCTGTGTCCTGTGACACTCAAGTTAGCCTCGATGCCAACAGCACTGAGACTTGCCATCCCCTGGTGAGGCGGAACACACATACACACATGGCAGAAAGCCCAAATGGTCATAACCTGGAGTCCGTCAGGCTTTTCTGCCACCATAAAGCTGTGGTCACACTAGGCATTTGCAGTTCACTCGGCTCTGGGAAACAGGCGGGGCCAAGGGGGTTTAAAAGTTTGGCTATGAGGAGAAAAATCACCTAGGGGTGTGCGATTTAGAACCAAATATTTATAGATATTTCCTGGGACTGTACCAATACTTTGGCAGTGTACATGTACTGGGTCTAACGTATTCAAAAGTCCTGTTCAAACCCTAAACCACCTGAAACATGCATGTCTTGCCTTCCTTTTGTGCAGGTTAATTTTGCTTTAGGTTTGCTGACTGTGTTTTTGTGCTGGTACCTAAGCTGGCTTTAGCCTGTCATAAACAATTACCATCCGAAATTTGTCAGAACTGGTGGAGTCTGGTACAGTTTGGCACAGTTTACATTGACATTTTTCCATTTAGTAAGAACCCTTATCCAGAACGACTGTTAGTTTATACAATATCACAGTAATTTTGGGTTCACAGTCTTGCTCAAAGTTGGCAGCTTGGCAGAGTTGGGATTTAAACCCTGGACCTTCTGGTCCATAAATCAGTACCTTCTAGACCAGAACCGTCCTGGTCCCAGTTCCTTCCTTAATTATTAACGTTAGTCATTCTGACGGTTTCTATTGCAAAGTAAGTGACGTATTTGAGAAAACAATATATAGAAATATAGACGTTATTATAAACAATGCATCATCCCCAGGTCCAGTATATACTTATATTTAGTATGTTCTCCATTTTGGCTCAACATTAATACTACACAAAGCCTCACCCCTCCAAAGTCACATAGCAGTCCCAAAGCAGGAGTTCCACTGGTCGAGGCACCACTTACAAAGTGTAGTGTGACCACAGCTGGTCCAGGTGTTGTGATTTGGCAAATGCTAAGCAATCATGTCGCTCCTCAGGGTGGGGACTGGTGTCACATGAGGTGGTGCCCCATGTTCTGGTGTGATTGATGCTTAATTTGAAGCGCTAAAAGGAAGCTCCGCTCTAAATCAGACCTCCTGCAAGTACAAGTAGCGATAAGCAAACGAAACACTACAATAAACACACAATCGCCTGCGTTTGACTGCCAGATCAAGTGAGCAAATCACTGATCATCTTTTATATTCCAGTTTCTAAGTGCAAGTGTCCATTTCTGAGAGAAAAATTGGTAAGTGTACGGTGCGAATCCGGCCAGCCTAGCTAGTTACTGCATGTGGTCTTCAGTTTGCAGCTCTGTGTTCTAGTTAATAAGGATATCAAAAACAAGTACTATTTTAAAGAAATATATATATATATATTTAAATGCTAAGTGTTTCAATGGTCTCGATGGCACATTTACCAGTAACCAGGCCGCGCTCTCATTCGCTCTGTGCCGTGTTTATGAAGACGCAGTGTAATTTCCTTTTTTTTTCAGTGTACTTTGTCCTAAAAGTTATTTTGCACCGTTTCTCATTTGGTTGTTCGGTTTATGTGCAATATATTGTATCTTTATTTAAAATTTGTTGTAAAAGGGTAAACCTGGTGATTGCCAATAAAATAAAATAGTTCAAATTAAAATGCTGCCAGTGTGCTTTATTTACACTTTGCTTTTTAGGAGCTTCATTTGAACAAGTTCAGTCCATCTGAACATGACATTGTTGTTTAGGTTCTCCTGACCTTATATGGCTGTTCGGTCATTCAGCTACATGAATGCAGAAGAACAAAGCTCTTGTGTCTGTAGCAAATCTGCTGCTGGTAGAGACGATTTTCCAACAACAAAGCCTCCCTGTTTTTGGAGCCTCAATAGATTCTTATTTAGGGGTGGTGGCTGCTGATACGATTGATTGTGCATTCACCCATTTAGCAAGGATCAAGAGAGAGTCTGAAGACAATTTGTCCTGTTGAGTCTGTATTTGGAAAGACATATCTCGTCCTCACACACACACACACACACACACACACACACACACACACACACACACACACACACACACACACACACACACACACACAGAGGAATTAAAGCCATACACAATAGCATACATCAATTTTTACTTCTTTAACATATTTTAACACTGAAAATGCCACTTTTACATAAAAACCACACCGACTGCAGACACAGCACCAGAAGCACCACATCTCTAATTACACCTGTTGTTAATAGGGGTTGTCAGTGATTAAGTCCCATTTATGCACGCTCTGTCTCCTTTAGTTTTACAATAAAATGACAGTTAAACTGTCGGACCTGGTTGACGCCCCTGCAATATTTAGGGGCAGTTTTATAATGCTCATCATCTAGAGTTCATATACAAGTGAAAAAATAAATGCAAATAACCACAGTTCTTTCTCTAATGTAGACTATTCACGTGTCAAAACGGCATTACAGTGCAATACGATTTGAGCAGCTTATTTACTGTGTAACATTAAATAATAACTTTCCCCCACTGGTAAACTTTGTACTGCACAGTAAGCTAAGAATGAAATGTTTACAATGGTAATCTCTCTATAATCCAGAGCCAAGTGTAATGTGGGGGCACCACTGGTCTGACACACAAAGACCCTCAGTTTGAGGACAGCTGAGACTCAGGAGACTCATAACTTTACATCAGCCTGCTGGAGATGTAATTTCACCTAGGGTCGACTTTATGAGATTGTCGTACCTCAGGACAACACGCATGGAAACGCTGTAAAACAACTTTAAAGTGTGCAATTGAATCCTCACCTCACCAGAGGCGGGATACAAACCACATTGGTTCAGAGTGGTTTATAAACCGCCGCTGGTTAGGCAGGGTTTCACTGCTGTTTGGTTTCTGGGGACTGTTCAGTTTTGTCATTACAAAAAAATCCAGACGCATGGTACTGATGTATAGTTACCCGGCAACAAAAGTCCAGATTTATGGTTTCCCAGGACTAATAGTACTGATGTATAGTTTCATCAGTACAGCACAGACCAGGGCTGCTCCTACAGTACACTAGGCTAATCAATAAGTGCCTGTACAAATATTTATTAAAGATCTAAAAGACAGTGTCCTTTCAGAAAAAATATAAAATTGATAAAAGGTGAGAATTTATTAATGTACATTTCTATATTAAAAATATGCTTTGTGTCAGCTGACAAATATATAATTCACATATGTCATTCTTTAATGTTTAGTAAGCTATGACTTTTAAAGAAAAAAAGTGTTCATAAATAAAACGGTTCCTTTTCATTAGGTTGTCAGTCCTTGTGTGCATTAGGTAAGACGAACTGAAATGAAACGGACTGTGAAACAGCAGCCAGTTGTTACGCACAATCCCATTTTTGACATTTTGGTATGACATCCTTACAGTAAACGAGCCTACCTGCTAGAAACTAAGAAACGTCACCCGGTGGTTTTAAGATAATGCGTGTCCCGTGGTTACATGCATGGTTTGAGTCACATCATGTCATGTCATGTCATGTCCCAACAGTAACGTTCATAGCATTGAGTCCATTTGGAAAATGTCAGATCTGATCCAGGCTTTGAGGCTGAAATATGAAACCTCGGTATCAGCTTAGAGCATCAAGACAGGATTAGTGAATATGCATGTGTAACAAAACATTTGGTTTAATAGTGGGAAACGTTCGCGGGTGAGCAGTCCGTTCCGACATGGATTCAGTGCAATGTGCAGCATCGGTCACTTGGTCACTGGCCAATTATATTGCACTTCTAGCCAGAGCGACAGAATGATTTCTTAATGGTAACTTCAGACTCATCAGGCTTGGGGGAACATGGGTGCACTATATAGCAATAGCTATCATATCAGCATGCATTTTTACGATGCACAATAAAGTCATCTGGTTTCCAACTATAATGTATGATGCATTTCATTCCCTCTTTCCCGCTAAACCTGAAACCTGGGAGTATAGGTGAGTCTTCAGTGTGAACAGATTACTTCCTTGCTTCCTATACTTCATTTTGTATTTGCGACACACGCATACGCACAAACGCACAGCACATAACGGCGAAACAGAGGTACACATGCAAACACAGAGATCTGTGCCAGTACATTAAGCCACATCGCTTATGAACCTGAAACGAGGTAGGGACTTTCCCATAAGAAACAACAGATTTTGGATTCCCATTATCTGAATGTTCTTTTTTTTCCCTATAAAACCAACCTATGCAAGCTGTACTTTCATTCAGTCTTACGCAAACGTTTTGGCAACCTTGGTCAATTTATGTGTTGTATTGATGTTTTCGAGCTAAGAACTTAAAAATAATAAAAGGAAAAGCCCTGTTTTAACTCTACATGGATTCCAAATTCGCACACCAGGACAGGTCCTTCAGATTGCGCCATAATTGTTGGTGTTCGGCATAAAATAAACTTCAGCATTCGCCACATTATCCCATTATCTTATCCCACATTGCATCCTGGTCCATTCACTTACCCAGATAAACAGTGCAAATGTACCCAAGTGTCCCAAAATAGGACTCATGGAACCATACGACCTTCTTCCATTGCTTCAAGGCCCAGTTCTGACACTTATTTACCCATTGTCTTTTGAAAGTGGACAGGAGTCAGCATGGAAGAAAGCATTCTGACAGGTCTGCGACTAGGCCGCCCCATATTCAGCACAGTGTCCCTTCTTGGACCGCTGTCAGTACGCACCCTACAAGCCTTGTTGTTTAGGGGTTGCCCTGACCCAGTCATTAGGGCCATAATATTTCTTGTTAATGTCATTCAGGTCACTACTCCTGAACGTTTCTCCCCCATCCATCACGCTGACTAAGAGAACGGCTGTTCAATTACCTAATATATCCCTGAGATTAACATGACATGTGTTTGTAATGAGATCATCAACGCTATTTGATCTGTGAGTGTTTTTAATATGGTGTATACAGTACTGTGCAAAAGTCTTAGGTCACCATTCGATTTCTTGTTTAGCAGCTGTATAATGACACTGTGGATATAATGGAATATAACACATATCCACAATACTCTTTCCCACTGATCTTCATTTCAATTTTTTTAAGGTTTAGTATAGCTTAGCCTTTTCCCCTTCCGAAATAATTGGTTCTTTGCCGCTATCCTTCCAAACAGACTGTTCCTGATCAAGTTTCTTCTGACTGAAGTACGGTTAACCTGGCATCCCGATGAAGACGAAATACCCGCCTCTGTAGTCTGTATAAGCTGTTTATATTTGTTTTGTTTTTTTCCTACTGCCTATTAATTTACTATAGTTTCTGACTGTTTACTAATCAAGAGACAGAGGAAGAATTAAGTATGAGCATTATAATATTGTTATCTAATGCTGGCTTTTGAACAGTATTGTATTGAGTTAGCATGGCATTTGACTAGGGGTGCCAAAACCTTTGAATACAACTGCGCATTTTCGGTTCGTTTTATGAGGAAAGGAGAAAAATAATGAGTGCAGAACAGATTTTAGCCCCCGTAAGCACTGACACCTGACAATCATGATTTATCGTAACGCTGATGGCACGCGGTCATATCGCCCGGCTCTGCTAGGAATTGCTAAAACATTGTTCAGTCAGTTTAGAGAGGAGGGTTAGGATTTCATACTGAAACAAATAACATGCAGAATTTCCAAAAGATGTGACACGACCTCTGTTAACGTAACATCTTAGCAATCACTTTCTTACCTGCTGACCTGTTAAGTTTTTAAAGTATAGAAAGTTCTAGGTTCCTTCAATCGAGCTTGCTGATGCATTATAGCATGCAAGATCGTCTTCACGGCTCGGACACGTGTGGCACGCCTGCTTCCACGGGAGTGCCAGGATGAGAAAGGGCTCCCCCAGCGTTGCTCCTCCACATCTCCAGCGTCTCCGGCGTGGGGAAGAATCCTTCAGGCTCGTCAGGGCTGAGAGGTGTTTGGGTGCTTGAGCCAGCCTCTGAGCTGCTCTCACGAAGCTCCATAAGAACGGGCAAGGAGCCTGGCACAGAAACGGGCAAACAGTCGAAAGTCTTTGTGGCCTCTCTGAGCTCGGCTAAAGGAGTGCAGGGAGGACTGGAGTCAGTTCGATTCTCATCAGGGTGCGGAGTGTCTTCACCCTGCGAACAGTGGGTGCTGTCAGGAAGAGCGGAGTCAAGAGTAGTGCTGTCCATAGCAAGGTCACTGGGCTTTTCTGGACTGTGGAATTGAGGTTCATCGATGAAGCCACGGTCAGAAGGTGGGCTCTCAAGAAGCGAAGAGGAGCATGAAGGAGGAAGCTGGGTGGCAGCATGGGAGTTTGAGTGGATCTCCTCGCTGCTCTGCGGAGTGAGAGCGGTCTTCTCACTGAAGCTGAAACGAGGGGACGTGTCAGCCGTGGTGGGTGAGGATGGACCGGCGCTGGACACTGTGCTGGACGGACCGCTGCTGTCTGCATGAAGATATATGCATACACACAAATCGTAAACTTTACTAATGTAACAATTTGAACACAAAACACAAGTCTGCATTATAGGTGGGAGACAGCGGTCATTCTCAAGCCCACACTGCAACGTCCCAGGGAAAGATTAGCCGTAACTGAGGAAAGAGGGGATGGATGAGGTGGATCATCCCCTGGCACTGTAAAAGCTCCCCATTCTGGCTTGACACAATCCTTGAAAGCACTGGGTGCAGGCATTATGGATGGGCTACCAGGGCCGGCAGGGCTCAGTGTGGCAGCACTAGGTAGGTTTGAGCCTGGATTTGTTTAAATAATGTTTGAGACATCATTTGGGATGGGTTATGGACTGCAAATTGGCCAAAAAAAACATGCAGTATTTTAAAAATTGGAAAAAACAACTTCTCTAGGCGACAGTAGAAAAAAAAAGCCTGATCAGAACGGCCTTTATGGAACGGTAGCAGGCAAGAAACCGCTTTTTTTTCCCCACAGAGTGAAAAGTTTGAAATATTTGGAATAAATCATCAACAATATGTTATATATGGTCAGTTTACCATTGGCAAAACAACAAACGTTACGGTGGCCCAAGACGTTTGTGCAGTACTGTTACCGTACGACTCTCATCTGTTATTTAATCTTGACGCAAGACCACGTTGAGCCTCGCTGGACTACCTCCCAATTAGCCTTACCATTAAAGTGACACTCTCCAGTATACACCACCAGTTTTAGAATGGGGCTGAGTAGACTTGTTTACAGAGATGGCCCAGAAAATGGTGTTCTTCCTCCAAGCAGACAATGTCTGCTGTAATGGACAAAGATCACCACACGCACCAAATAATGCGTTTGCTTTCCAAAGAAGCTGAAGACGTTATTCCTGAGACGTTACGGAAGTTCACATAGAGATATGAAGATAGAAATTCGTTGTAAGAGGTGGAGCACTTACACCAGGGAGGACGTTCAGAACGTTGGCGTAGAGATCCGGTGGAGGACAGGACTCTCTGTGGTATGTAAGAGTCTACCGAGGGTTGATTCTGACAGTCGAACATGGCTGAGAAAGCTGAGGTAGACAGAAACAGAAACCAACAAGCAAATACATTTGATATTCTTGGAAATATAAACAAAATATCAGTCTATTTGAGAGTCAGTAAAGAAAAACTGGTTGGAGGAAGGAAAAATAGCAGGCAGCAATGAGGTGGCTGTTTATAAGTTTACATAAGATATCATTTAAATATAAACAATTCTTGTTTTTTTACAACGGCGGTGCGCACTCGTACTGAAAGAGCATACTGTTTTAACAGTCAAGCAGTGTGTACTGTTTAATTATGCCATTTTCAAACGCAGCCCATGTTTACCGTCCACATCTTGTATTCACCTTCTGTTGTTCATGTGTGTGTGACACAGAAACCTGGCAGCGAATTCCACCACAAAAACGTTGGGATGATTCATCTTAATGTAAGTTTTATCGTTCTCATGTTCAAACAGTGAATTTTCTTCTGTACAGCCAATTTTGAATGTGCTGAGCTCTTCTGAACTTGTGGGTGGAACTGCACAAGTTTGTAGCTAATCATTGTAGCCAATCATTTTGCCATGTCACTCCCATAGCTTTGTCTCGGTTCTCAATGTTTGCTTGGCAATCGGGCCGTTTGCTATAACTTGTAGGAGTCGAGTCAGGTGACTCGTTCCAACTGAAACTGGATTCACAATTTCTGAGATTCAGTCCTGAAAAGGTTAAGGATTACAGTCAACTTGAAAAGTAAACAGGAACTGAATCATCTGGAGATTTAACATAGGCTGCTGTTAGCTTTTAGCTATGCCAGCACCCAGAGTTCACCAATAGATTAAGTGTTTTGCTTTTACGTTTTACTTTCTAGCCATTACTCAATGAATTCCACAAGTTTGTTCAGCACTTTAGTATAAAATAAGCTTTGTGTTCATGATTTTGGCCTACTGTAGGTTAACCTCTGTACTTCAATAGCTCACATGCCACCAAAAACAAACCAGTGGCTTACGGAGAGGAACGTGAATGTCCTTGAGTGGCTACATCAGGTTTCTGAAATCTGATAGAAATCAGACCCAAATCCATTAAAGCTCACTGCAATATAATGAACTTTGCAACTTTGAACTGAATTCTGCCTAAATGAAGAATAAGCAAATATTCCCCGATTTAAGTGTGTAAAGCTGGGACAGACATATTCAAACGTAATAATGAAATCAAAAGCTACAACGATTTTCTATCAGCTAGATGCCTTTACCTCTTGTGGTTCTGTTGTGCGAGTCCCCTGCATTCTCACACACTGTCGTGAGAAACTTGTCCACCTGTTTGAGTGACAGCGAGTTGTGCAGGGTCTCCAGGGGGTAGATAGAGGGCACCATGGAGCAGCCTTCAAATCCTACAGGGCAGACATGAGTGAAGAGTGAACACGTAATGACGTCTGTTTATGGACACGCATAGCAACGTGTGATGACCACAAACCCACCCTACACCACACATCAACGGTTTAATCACATCCTGGTTAGTGAGAGGATCACAGGCTAGGTCAGATGCACATACACACGTGCACATACACACACACACACACCATTGTCAAACCAAAAAGCCAAACAGGCTGTACTGATTGAAAGATATTAAATCTTTATATGAGTACAGGTACAAACAAGCCCGTTCAGATTGAACAGAATCCTTTGTGTTTAGTAGCAGCCGTTACACTTATAAAACCAAGCCACTTTCCATTACTTATCTAAGAGGTTCAAATAGCAAGAGTTCAGTGCAAGTTTATAACCAGTCTCACACACACACACACACACACACACACACACACACACACACACACACACACACACACTCATGCTCATGCTCATTTAACTTCACAAAGAAGTATAGAAATGTATTGCAAAACAATCATGTCAGAATTGAGCAAGGGATTATATCAGTATTAGAATTTAAAAGACATTAGTGTGCAAAGGACTTAGGCCACTACTACATTACATTACAATACTACAAAAGTCACATTTATTTCTATAGCGCTTTCTATAACGGAACGTTGTCTTTAAGCTGCTTTACATTCTTATATGATCTTAAAAGGCCAATCCCAAATTGAGTAAGCCTAGGGCGACAGTGGAAAGAAAAAACTCCCTGAAGGTAGAAGGAAGAAACTCAAAAAGGGACCCGTCCTCCATGGGTGGCCTAGATGTTAATTAAATAATTAAGTTGTAGTAATAGTAGAATTAGGTAAATTATATAATTGAAATCAATAATGAAATTTAAATTAGTAATAAAAGAAATAATTAAAAATAAATAACAGAGATTTAAGATAATGAGTCCTCGGCAGTAAGTTCTCGGCGGTGCATCGTCTCCTAATAACTAAATGATGGAGGGAGTTCCTGCACTCTGGTGGGACTGGGTTCTGTTGATGAAGACCAGTAGAGTGATGTTGAGGTGGAGGAACATCTAAGTGTGTGGTGCTGGAACGGGTACTGGGTAACGGGAACATCAGCTTGTAGAGAAAAGAGAAAATGTAGTTACTTATGGTTTAGGAGCACAGGGTCTATTATCTATTACTGATGCCAGGTGCAGCATGAAGGTTTTCCGTTTGACTTGCTCATTAGGGACAATAGAATCTAATTTGTGACAATGCCCATTGTCAAAAGCGTATACAAATTAAATAAAACTAAATAGAGGATGTTTTTTTCTACTGCATACACATTTTCTGTATTTCTTTGCGTTCTAATAAATCCAATTTAGTGATCTCCCCTTGTGCTTGAGCAACAGCAGGGTCTGATTGTCCGGGAAAGTTGATAAGATAATGTTATTTTCACAAGGGTAGCAGTCAAGAAAGGACTTTTTTTTTAAGGGGGGGTCAGGGTGATGAGGCTAAGATATGGCTGCAAAGGTCCGGAATAAAGATCAGTTGAAAAGATAGTTGTGGATTGACAAATCCAGGTTCTGTGTACTTGCACTGAGCCTCAGCGCACACCTGTACGCAAAAGCTCTTCTTTATTTATAGAACAGGTAGCAGCGTGGTGTAATGGTGAACAGGCAAATTTACAGGTTACACGTAAACGTATTTGTGTATGGAAATTTAATTCATGAAAGTTTGAAAGTGTGAAATGTGTCACAGCTGGAGTCAGTCAATGTCAGATAAATAGCCAACCCAGTCCCGCTTTCAGGAGTTAGTTCCAGTTTGGTTGCACTGAGGGCAGGATTTTGGGTATCATTTCTGTCAGTTAAAATGTTTAGCTTGTTCTTTTTATTGCCTAAAATTTCAGTTCATCGTCATCTGTCTAAGGTTGAGGAAAACCTGTTGCAAAGTACTTTTTCCTGATTCCAAACAGATGTGGGGGAAAAAAAAAAAAGTCTTGCCCATGTGTAAATCTGCATAGGTTTGTGTATATGTGATGTATATGTGTATTTGTAATGGATTTATTCCCTATGCTGCAGGCTGTAGAAGCAGAAGGTGGAGATCCAGAGAACATAGAGATCCCCATTTCCTCTGACATGCCTACCAGAAAGAATACAAAATCCAAAGGTAATTTAATGTAATGAGAAGACGGGGTGCAAATGTAGCTTGTTAGATTCTGATAGTAAACTGTATCTTGAGCTGCTTAAACAAGATTCGGTTCAGGATTGAAAGATTTATTTATTTTGTTCAAAGATGTGAAAAGGTGAGCAATGTATTCTGTAAAGTAAGCTAGTTATATCGTGGGCATCTAATGAACGCTTGTCTTTTAAAATGTCTTTACATTTTTCTTTTTTCAGGAAGGAAGTCTGATTTAAACTTTGACAGCACGGTAGAAGAGGAGTCGCTGTCCAAGGTGAGGAGTCCGGTTTCCTCCCACAGTACAAAGACATGCATGTCTGGTTAATTGATTACCCTAGATTGGCACTGACTTCTGTATACACACTGCTCACAAAATATTAGGACATACCCCTCAAAAAATATTTCATAATGAGACATCTCCTTATTTAGTTCAGAATGAACCATAAGCGACATGTAGCATAGATGGTATCCTGTGGTAGCCTAGCAGTTAAGGTAATGGACTCCTGACCTGATGGTCCTGGGTTCAAATCCCACCAAGCTGTCACAGTTTGGTCCTTAAGCAAGGCCCTTAACCCACCATTGCTTGGATTGTAAGACTGTATGAGTTTTAAGTCGCTCTGGATAAATGCCGTAAACAGTAGGCTGAATGTACTGTCAGCTCCAGCGTTCCCAGTTTGATCTCAGCCATTTACGTTTACCTTCTTCCCATGTTAACGTGGGTAAACTCCAGCATGTTCTGTTAAGTGGAATAAAGATTGACATTACTGTGCATGATGTGTAGGGTTGTCCCTGCCTTGTGCCTTGTGCTGCCAGCTCCTTGCCAAAGACCCTGACCAGGATTAAGCAGATAAGTGACTAAATGAAAGCAACATAGCTAACGGGAATAAAGATACTCCACCAATCGTCACTGGAACCATTCAGATCTTAATTACATTTTGAGGAACAGTTTGCAGTAGAGATGCGGCGACTTTTTTTAATGCACCGGGTCACCCTGTTCTGGCATTCTGGCTGCTTTGTTTTTAAACTCTTTCGCATTTTCAGTATTTCCAAACGTACTTGCTGCCATGCTGGCATCCCGTTACAGTACCACACTGGGGAATTCCTTGTTTCTTTAAATGTTTTGGTAAAGCCAGGTTACACGGTCAGGTGTTCGATGTTATAAATCTGTCCCAATGGGAATGATGTTGCCTGAATTCAGTGATTAAGTGATGCGTCCTAATACGTCCGTATAATGCATGTTTAGCCTTGGATGCTAGCGCTCTTTAAAACTGTTACGGTTGCCATGTCTACAGTAAATGCTCTTGATTTGCTCTTCTTTTCAGGAACCTGAGGAAGAATCTGAGAAAGGTAGGTTTGGGCTCCGATTGAGGTGGATTCTTACATTTTTATTTTACCTCTTTTTTTTTTTTTTTTTTTTTAAGTTTTTACAGGCTGGATTTCGGGTTAGGTTCTCTTAAGGTGGGATCCACCTTTTATTTAGCGCCTTGCTTTGAAAACGTCTCGCAGCTTTCATCTTAAATTTCATCCAGCCTCTAAGGACACGCTAAACATCCTGCTCTATGGGAAACGTTTGCTCCTCACATCCGGCACGTCATCACCGGGTATCACTTCATCAACTGACAGCTCTGACACGACAGGTTCTCCTCACATCAGCATTACCGTAAAGAGGACTTTCCTGCTCCTACAAGAACCACTGCTTTCTCTGGCTCAGGACTCACTCCATCAGGCTTATCATGTCTCTTCGGTTGTGGACAGTAAACGAGGAAGCTTCAGAGGACTCGTTCCACATGCGGTGAACGACGACCAGCAGAAGAAGGAACGTTGTGGAATTTACTGCAGTCCATCTTCTTACTGCATGGCTGAAGTGGAAAGCATTTCAAGCATCTTTTTCCTTCAACCCAGACTAGATGCCAGTTTTTGAAAGTGGCATGGATCGGCTGTCTCCAGTGCGTTACTGGGGATGAGCGCCGCCGTCGTCGTGTTTGTAGAGGGCAGTGACTCTAAAGACCGTGACGAGCCACATGGCTTACTTTAGAAGAAGAGACGGAGACGTGCACACTTTTTTGAGGACCTATCAATTATGGGAAAACTCTTTTATGTATCACAGCACAGAAGAATGATGGAGGGTTCATTCCACGCTACCATGACTAAAGAATGTTGGAGCCCTCCGTTTTCTATTACCAAGGAATGTATGTTGTGTGTAATTCGTGTGGTTTCCCACCTCCGGTGACCCCTAACACTAAACTTGCTCTCTATTCTACTTTCTAGGTTCTATAGCACAGATGTGAATGCTAAACAATGTGTGTGTTTGCCATGTTTTATCCTTGTTAAATCCCTCAGATGTAACTGATACTGAGGATGCTACTCGTGAAATTTCAAAATCCTTCACCGGCGGGGACGCCCTTGCCGAGCCTGAGGCACAGCCCGAACTGGAGCCGGAGACTGATGTAGAGGCAGAGCCTGAGATGGGGGCAGAGCTGGAGCCTGAGCTTGATGCCGAGGCAGAAACCGAACCTGAAGCCACAGCGATGGATGCCTTGGAGAGCGAAGCCGCACCCGAACCTGTTAGAGAGGTCGAAGATGATAACATATCGGTCACCATCCAGGCAGAGGACGCCATCACTCTGGATGTGGATGGCGACGACCTCCTGGAAACAGGTAAACATGTGAAACTTCCAGATTCTGAGGCGGACAAGGGCTGCGAGGAGCCGGGAACCTCTGCCGAGACGAGGCAGGAGGCAGACTCGATGGCCGAAGCAAAGGAGGGTCACAAAAATGGAAAGAGAGATGACGCGCCGAAGACTGATGGCACCAAGAAGGACGGCAGAGAGGCTTCAAAGAAAGCTGAAACAGGAGACAAAGAAAAGGATTCTGGGAAGAAAGGCCCCTCTTCTGCTGGGGCAGCAGGTCAAGCAAAGAGGTTTGTCTTTCTATGTCAGTTCTTTAAGATACTTCTACCGAGTTCCAGAGCGCTAAGAACGCAGCATTGTGGGTAGCTGCAAGATTTTTCCCCCCCATAGGGAAGTGCTCGTTGTACCTAATCCCTGCCATTGGCTCCCTTTTGATTTGTTTTTGAAGTTGGGTAATGGGTGAAGTAAAACGAGAAGAACACGGCTGTTACTCACGTATCCTGCGCTTTTTATTGCCTTTTCCACTCTGTACCGTGAGTTAAAACAGAGCTGTAGTCCCAGTGATGACAGAGGGCTTAATCAGTCCAGTGATGCGATTCCCTGTGAAGTTGAACACGCTCCTGAAGATTTCATTGCTCAAGAGAATAAATTGGCCGAAAACCCGCCCTGCTCCTGTGGAAAAGCAATGACCGAAGCCTTATTGGAGTGTTACTCAAGTGCAAGTCTTACCTATGGGGTTTTTGTTTTTGTTGTTTTTTTCTTTTTCCTTTGTAACTCATCAAAGCAACCTGGAAAATGCCTGTTAATATGGAATGCGTACCTCACTGTCCACGGCTGACTTTGCTCGTGTATGATTTGCTCATTTTCTTCTCTTGCTGTTCTCGCCATACTTTCCACTGTAGCTCCTCCAAAGACCGAGATGGGAAGACCACGAAAGACGACAAGGGTAAGCGTGCTCCTTGCTCTGAAGATACTAAATGTTTTGAGGCCCAGAAGTAGTTTAATGATGCTTCTGTGAGGGGCTGGTGATATTTTAGATCCTAAGCAGTTGGCGTCTCCATGGTCTGCCTTCAGAGGTTGTGATAAACCTGGCACCAAACGCGTTTGGAATTCCAAGGCATGCTAACAATTGTACAAACCGTCGCTGTTCCGGCTTGCCTTTTCACCTGACAGACGCTTTGAAACCAATAAACGGCCCACATCGGGCACGTCCTTGGTTTCACAACACAGCAGCATGACTTCACATTAAGTAGCATGCCTTTTTAGTTTTAATGAGAACACCGTGTCAACAACAATTGTTTCTTAAATGTGCAAAATCAAGTTTGCCATGTCTCAACAAGATTATGTATGCCCCAGAGAGTATACCCGAAGCCAGGAAAAGTACATTTCTCGATCCAGAAGCTGCAAACAACATTTAAAAAAATGTTCTACTACTAATGTGGGGTCTAGCTAGACTTTAGGATTGTTTTTGCACTACTTGTATAAATGTTTGTGGAAACCCCTTTGAAATATTGAGCCCTGCCAAATTAACTAAAAACTAAAACCGGACCATTTGCTGTGACAAAATAAATTTTTTTTACCCATGTTCAAAGCGGTTAGATAGTTGCGCACACAAACTGGTACAATCTGTAAGCTGTGGACTGTGGTGGCACCATTTAAGGTACAGGTATATGGACATGAGATGGGGCCATAGGGTCCAATCCCCAGAACTACCAAGCTGTCATTCAGGCCCTTGAACGGCTTTTAACCTTTATTTGTTGTAACATAGGTAAGTGACTAAATGCAATCATAAGCAGTTTGTGTTTTGTTTTTGACCTTTTGTTTGTTCCCTAATTAGGAGGCTCCACCGGCAGCAATGCTAGCTCTACTCGCAACCTCTGGGTGAGTGGCCTGTCCTCCAACACCAAAGCTGCAGACCTGAAGAACCTTTTTGGCAAATATGGGAAGGTAATGGCTCTTTTTGGTGAGAGTCGTGAGTGTGTGCATAACACTGTAAATTCAGCTGACTTGTATCTTTTTTTTTTTTTTCCCTCCCAAGGTTTTTAGTGCCAAAGTGGTCACCAACGCTCGTAGCCCAGGAGCCAAATGCTATGGTTTGGTGACGATGTCCTGCAGTGCTGATGTGGCGAGATGCATAGCCCACTTGGACCGCACTGAGCTCCATGGGCAGCAAATCTCTGTGGACAGGGTAAGGACTGAAGTTAAGGAGACTGTCTACCCGTCTTTGTTTTTGTAATGCACAAGATCAATGTTGAGTCTCTGCTCACTGAAATCCATGGTTTGTGAACGGTGGATAAAGTTTTGCACTTCCCTTCTTGTGAACCATCTGCAGGTTAAGAGCGACCCTTTTAAAAAGGACTTCTCTAAGAAAGAAGCAGAAGACAAAACAGGATCTGGCAAAGCATTAGGGGAGAAGCGCACACCTACTGGGCTGAAGGCGGCTAGCAAGTATGGGTTCGTATCTCCCACTAATCGTGTGCGTGTGTTTCTGGGCAGGCAGACTTATTTTTTAATTGTTTACACAGGGCTCAGACTTTGTCCAAGAAGGAAGAGAAAAAGCTGACTGACAAGGAAGGCAAAGAAACATCAAAGAAACAGGAATCCAAAAGTGGCAAGCCTGACGCCCCAGCCACCAGCTCTCCAGCCGTCTCCAAAAAGGACGAGAAAAAGCACGGCCGTACGTTTGAGAGCATGCCCAATCCTGCATGCGATTTTGTGATTCTTGCCTATTTTTTTTCTTTGTGACACATGGTGGCTAAATTATGATGATCTCCTTAGGGAAAAGTCCTGGGAAGATCCTAGGGATGAAGCAACCTAAAGGACAACCAGCATTTATCAAACCTCGACTGCCCTTCAGAAGAGGAGGGAGGTTTGAAAAGGTGCTGATATTTTTTGGGGGCATTTTTCTTGCCATTTTTTTTTCCATTCTGTTTTGTAACTGCTGTTTTTCTTCATTATAGCCTGGACCTCCTAATATGATGAACAGAAGGCCACGGTGGCTTATTCCTCCTGCAGAGGTTTGTGAGCTTTCCTAAAATATTGGTTGTCTAACCAGTAGTTTATCTTCCAGCTAATTCTTTAACTGTTGTTATCCGTTGATCTTCTCATCCATACAGCACTATTGTTTTTGACCTTCTTTACCCTCTGTCTTTTCACTTATCTTCTCTGGATTGTATGAAGAAGCTTTAAACCCTGTGAAATATGGCCCTGTTTTGACATACGACTCAAGTGCGTCTTTAGTCATGCAGATTGATGTCCGATGGCTGTGTTCCACATGATTTGTCAGTTCTTGACACTCGGATACATGGAAGACTTAACAAAAACACACCAGCATTCAGGCTTTTGTGTAGTGTGTGTTGGCTCTTCTGTGAGCTATATGTACCAGGGGAATCCCCTCTCTTAATTTTAGTACAAATTAGGGATGCAAATGATTAATCGACTTTAGATTAATTGTCGATCAAGAGTTTGCTCGAACAAAATGTATTAAT
>JAVSBV010000093.1:4364434-4377680 GCA_033117975.1 Parotocinclus spilosoma
CTTAAGAACTGCTGAACAATCCTGTCCATGCCTCAACAATGTGTGTTTGGGCAGTCTTGTGACCATACCCACTTCTTATATAAACATATACATACACTGCATATATCCAAACGTAAATGTGGGGGCAACCCTATGATTATGTCACTTGTATCTCATTTGCATAATCAAACAACTTTCTTTGACTTTTCATTTGCTTTTCATTACCTTGTTCAACAAAAAGAAAATCAAATCTTTTAAATATCCTCTGACTTTTGTGAGCTGTGTACATGTATCGTCATAAATATGGTGCATTGTGAAACCGTCTTTATTTATTGTAATGTAATACATTGATTGTAATGTAATACATTTATGTACAAGAAGGAAAGCAAAAAGTGGATGTAGAATGAAGTTATGAGAGACATAAAAAAGAGGAGTAAATATGAGGAGATACTACCTTGTCCTCCTGGGTACATGCAGCGAAAGGCTCGACCCAGTTCCTCAGCCTGAACTCGGCCTGCTGGAGTCAGCTCACCTCCCCACTTCAACACCAGCAGCAAGGACGGGCCTTCCTTACGAGTGTCTGACATAAAACATACACTATTTAGGGCTGAGTGCTATGATGGAATATACCATGTGTGAATAGACAAATTTTCACTAGAAGTAATTTATCCAAGCAATTATCGGTTAAGAGCCTTGATCAAACTCCCAGAACGGTCCACTTAGGAGAGGGATTTAAACAGTCCAGGACCATAACTGCTTAGCCACCACTCTACTGTTCTACTGTATTCGTTTCTAGATCAGTTACAGTTTTGCTGCAAAAGAACTTAAAACAGTGCTGCTTCGTTCACATAGAGTGGGCGGGGCTTTTACTGTTTACATGCAATAAGCATGGATTTCAGATATAAAGGACTTGTTACAAACAAATGAACATGACTATATTGTAATTAAAAGGGGAATAACCTGAATCTGACACTGAGCAGAGAATTGGTATTTGTAATTTTTCCTGCTTGGCAGATTTAGCTAGAGGCAGTAACAATATCTATACAATATATATAACAATAACAATATATATATAACAATATATATGTCATATTTACAGGGTGTAAATATAAGCACTGTCTCACATTCAACGAGGTTTGGCAAATGGAAGAACCGAACCAATGTCATTGCATCTTAAATTTGTAAGAACCAATTAGGACCAAAGGTCTGAGTTATGTAATTCTAAGCAACAAGGACTTCAGCAAAGACGAGGTTCTTCATTTTTATACTTAGTGTGCTACAATTTACTATTCTGAGGTTGAATATTTGATATCACTAAAGTTGTATATTTTAGCTCCACACTGACAAGTTAAAAAAACTATGGATCCAAATATATATTCTGAAAAGTAGCAATTTATTAATTCAATAATTAATTGGATTAAACCAAAGGAGTTATTTTATAGTCTTTATAAAACATACATACAGGTACCGTAACATAAATTTCTCTACACCATGACAGAGGGTACTGACCACCCACGCACTGTCACCCAATACAACAATTTCTTTGGATAAAGCATGCCAGCATAGCTTCACAGTGTATAAATATAGGTCTGAGTTATACCTTCCTCCTCACTGGACGTCTTGGGCTGTCCATGAGGAAGATAGGTCAGCTGCACTTTCCTATTGATCCCAGAGAAATGGCCATACCTGGAAACACAGAAGATATTTGAGGCACAGTACAAATGGAATAGCGCTACTACGGCAGGTCTAAGCTTATCAAGTGTGACTTTCGTAAAGAGGCGGTACCTTATTTGAAGGTATGAAAATGTGATGGTCATGAGAGCAGCACATGGTTCATGTTTTAGTCCAGTCTGACTTGTCTGATTGCTTCATAACCTTCTCATTGAATTCACTAATAAACGATACGGGTGAAAGAAATAATTGTGTGACAATTTTTCCTGTTGTGAGTATCAAAATGAAGTTTTAGATCAAACCGCCTTTGTTTTGCCCCTTTTTTTGCACACCTCTTTTGTGCGTTTGCATTATTTTGCAGGTGGTGCTTCACTTCTGTATATATAACTTACAAAGAATAATTACACCCAGTTCTTCTCAGACCTACTCTAGCGATAAACTGGAGTTGTGCTCGGTGCGCATTTCATGACCACAATAGGCAGGGTTAAGAAGCTTTCAGATTTTGTGCAATGTAAAAAAAAAAAAAAAAAAAAGAAAATTAATATTGTTATTACAAAATGAATTAACGACGGACAGTTAAAAACTAACACACACCTATGTAATAATGTCACACACAACATTCAAAGCAGGGCTTCATTGTTGTACTTCCGACATTCCTTACAGACCTTACTTAATAATCGATTAGTCTGTGATTTTATCACACTTGTTTCTTACTCTAACCAGGAATGTTTTTCCATTACCACTTACTAAAGAGTTAATAAAAGCGCAGAGGAAGACTTAAGAATAGAGTCCTAAATATGTGGGAGCATTCGGCACTGTGGTTACATCTCAGGCAGATGTGTAAATGATTACAGGCTTGCTCTGATTAGACACTGGGTCCTACCACAGGAGGATGTAAAAAGGAATTTCTACTTTGTCTTTTAAAAAGCTCTCAGAGGCTACTTTTAGGTTGTGTACCTCTTGGTGAGAACTTGTTGACTGCTAGACACACCTCTATGATGCACTCAAAGACATTTTGCCCAGTTGACAGATTTGAATCATTGGGCTGAGAGAACATGCTCCAAATGGCCCAAATGACCGAGCATCTGTACAGGTCCGCCGACAAGAACGAGCAGCTCCCACTGTGTCATCGTACACCATCCAGACATGGGTGGCACCTTCGCTACATGTCCCTGTCTCTGCCCAAACTATTTCCAGGCACTTGGCAGAAGGAAATTGTTGGTGCCCATTGACAGTCTGCCACCATCACTTTAGTTTGCAATTATGCCGTGAATGAGTAACCCGGACTGCTGTGGACTGGGACCACTGTATTATCTTTATTGATGAATTCAGGTTTAGGATCCAATAAGGACCAAGTTTGAGTAGGAGGCCTCATTGGTACACTACCCAAAGGTTGCCTCTGAGAGCCTTTTTATAGGGCAGCAAAGGCAAAACCCAGTGTCTAATCAGACCACACCTGTAGACCTTTACACATCGTCCTGCCACGTAACTGCATGCCAAGTTTTGCAGCAATCCGACATTTCTTGTTGGGTGCTTTAGTTTTTTTGTCAGTGAGTGTATTATCCACAACGAGCTTGTTCACATTCCAAATAATGTTTAAAACTTTAAACATTGTATCGCTGTCTTAACGTCAAGGCCACAGGTGCATTCAAATTCAGCAAACTTAGGAGAACAGCTTTCTGCTTGCCTTGAGTTCTCTGTGAACATTTGTGAACACATACGGGAGGTGGTTCTCAGCGAACATACAGGAGAGTCGGACGAAGGGTTACTGTTGAAATGGAAGGTCAAATTTAATTGTGCACAGAAAACACGTTTGCCATTAAAAGTTCAACACCGTTTGCCAAATTTGAACACGTTGAATCTCACGTTAACGCCTGAAGATTTCGACTGACAGATCTTTTGTTGTTAGATTACACCGCTGCTACTTTGTACATCACATCACATATTACATTTTAGTTCTCTTTTGTATTAGCACAAAAATTCAATAAAACCGTGATTTGTTTTAAAAATAAGACATTAATCTTTGTCATTGTTAGTCATCACTGTTAGTTTACAAATACATAAAACAACCTTAAAGTTGAACGTTAAGGCTGATTGACGTATTAAGTGAACAATTCATTAACAGATTAACTGATGCTTCGTTTCAATGACCTACAGATTATTTGACTATCAAAATAGTTATTTGTTTCAGCCCTACTTTTCAAAAGTGGATACCTTATTAGTATGTACCTTGTAGTACACTCTCTAGCTGAATTACATAACCAGATTTCACAGAGACTCTTTCTGTGGGAGACTGCATGTTCCAGTTTAAATGGCCCACTTTTCAACGGCTCACTCACATCTCCAAAACAGTCTTGAGCTGCTCCAGTTTTGACTTCTTCTCTTCGATCTCACAGTCACTGTGTTGACCCAGATCTGTCAGTAGCTGCCTGGTAATGTCCAGCACTTCCTAAATGATATAACGGCAAGTTTAGACAAAGTGCACTTACAGTTTGTCCAGTACAGCATTTAAAGAAAAAATACAGACTGGAATATAACAAACAAGACTTTGAGATTTTTGGGGTTTTCATAACGTTCGATATTTAAAATAAATAAGGCCAGACTCTTTTAATTACTTGTTCTTCGGATGTCCCTACTTAAGAATTTACTAAAAAGAGAGGGAAAATAAAATCTTTATTTTTCAGCACTTTTCAATTTCTCGAGGACTATGTGGAATCAATATAAGGAATACAAATTTTTACTTTAAAAATCAAATGTATTTACTCTACAATTAAATTAAAGTGAATCTCGAAAAAAAATCTAATTTACAGAACAATACCGTTGGCTCTCCACCAGAAGACCGAAAAAGCCAAAAAATAATATATATATTTTCTTTAAATTTCAACCATTGGTACTGCGGCCGATCCGCGGAATACCAAAAATATTTTTCTTTTTTTTGTATTCTTCAAATATGATCGTCTGCGGATCCGCGAAACAAGCAATAAAAAAAGTCTGGCCTAACGGAATACTTGAAAAAGATAAAACCAACCTATAAATACAACAAAAAGGAGAGAATTATTAAAATGTATTCAGTAAAATGCATTAACTGTGCTTAATAAAGTCAATCTGCAGTTAATGTTTTCTTTATTCCTGGTGTAGCCCCAATTCTCATGGTCCTGTCCCCGGTGGGGGGGATTATCTTTTAGTGTCCGGAACATGCAACCATATTGGATCAAGTGCAAGTTTTTCCCAATGGGAAGGTGGTCATGTGGCATATCAAAGCAGACTGGAATTGTCTTAGAAATTAATTGCCACATTCAGATTTGGATTTGTGGATTACAAGTTATCAACACAGAAAGTTTGATACTTTGGTTGAAGTCTGCAGCTATGATACAGCAGCTGTAGCTTCAGTTAACCTGTGACAAACAACCAAAGACCTCCAATTTCACACAGCACTGTTGCAACCCTCAATAACCAAATTCTGAGAAACTGAACATGTCATTATCCAAACATGACATTATAAAAAAACAGATATCAGATAATCTGGAAAGGTGCTCAAACCTTTAAAAAACCCAAATATATTTTTTTTCCAATATGTTTTGAAAAGTAAAGTTACCAGCTACAGAAATGCCTTATATGTTTCCATTCTACGTTTGATCTACACAAGAAATGCACTGAACCCTCTTTCACTTTTTTTGCACAAAACAGCCCTAAATCTAAATCTAGGAATTTAGTAGACGCCCCTATCCAGAGTGACCTTCACAATCTTAGCAATTACAAATTTTACAATCCAAGAAATTGTGATTAACGGGTCTTGCTCAAGGACCCCACAGTGACCTTCTGGTCCGTAGTCCAATACCTTAACCGCTAGGCTACCAAGGTCCCAAAATGTTACCTGCAACTGTTTGGGTTTCTTCAGCTTCAGCTTGCCAGTCTTGTAGCCACCATATTTTTCAAACAGCTCGAAAAACCTGAGAGAATTCACAAAGCATTCAGTGCCTAAACTCAAGAATAACTCTGTACGTTGTCCTGTAAGTGTGTTCTATCAAGTCCTGTGGGCTTACATGGGATTTCTGACTTCCATCTTCATCTTCTGTTTAGGTGTTCGGTCTCCATGACGGATCACTGCGATCACGCAACGCAGCTCCATCCTGCAATAGATAACATTGATTCAGTCCTGGTGCTGCTACAAAAAAACCCTTCAGATATCTAACCAGACGGAATTAAATCAGTGCTCTGTGTGAGAATCGGCTCTTACATAGTGCCAGACGTGGTGGGGACTATAGGGATGTCCTCTGCCTCAGTGGGAATAGACCAGGGAATATGGAACTGGGGAGCCAACTCTCGCATCACAATGTTCCTACACACAAAGAACAGCTAAATCTCTACCATTACCAAACACGTTCTTATGACTGGTGGCAAAAAACAGTACATTCCGAATAACCATAAGGTAATATACAGAAGATGGGCTGATTTACTATTATCTTTTAATCATAAGACGGAGGGCTGGATATCAAACCAGAAGTTAGCACAGCACCAAAGGCTTATTTTTGTAGACTGTTTACTAATACAGTGCGCAGTTTGGAACATATAATTTTCATAAGAATTACATGTGTATGTATACAAAAATGTGCATGGATTGCGGGGGATTTGTGAATTATTGAGTCAGCCTTACAGTGAGGTAAGATTTTACCCAACTTAAATAGATACGAATACATGCCAGTTAGTACTTATAATAAATAAATCAACGTATGGGAATCAATGAGTTCGGCTATTTAGTTAATACCCAGTACAGTGCAGTTTCCCATATAGCATTGTGGTGTAAGGACAATGTCCAGACCACCTAAAATGCAATTACCATATAGAAACACTTTGTATATTTACAGCTACAGACTGTCCAGTTGTTTCTCTGTATACTGTACTTTGTAAGTCCCCTTTACTCGGGTCAGATCAAATACTATTTGGGTAGTGGATCATTCTCGGCACTGCAGTGACACTGACGTGGTGGGCGTGTTGCGCTGATATGACTGGCTCAGACACAGCAGTGCTGCTGGGGTTTTGAAAAACCTTAGTGTCACGACTGGAATGAAAACAGTTCACCAACTAAAAATGTCCAAATGTCCCTGATGAAGGGTTAGAGGATGACTAACCCAAACTGTGCATTACCAGATGAGCTACTGTCTCTGAGTTTACATCTATACGTGAAAAACGAGGTAGATGTGACTAAGAGAGAGCACAGTGAATCAACACAATGTTTCAAAGCTCCGGCAGCGCTGCTGTGTCTGATTTAACTGAACCGGTAAATCCCAGATTAACACACCACCACCATGTCAGTGTCACTGCAGTGCTGAAAATGATCCACCACCAAAATGGTCAGTGATCTGTAGTAGTCCGGTGTGGGGCCAGTAAAGTGGGGTGAGAAGGGGAAAAAAAGAATGCGAGAAAGATAAACCTAAAGGCTCACCCAAGTATCTTGGCACAATCGTCATAATATTTCATCGAGTTCTTCACAAAGCTGAATCCGTTCACGTCACACACGTACGAGTGCCCATTGGCCCGGAGGAGGTCAAAACCACACACTGTTTGCTGGACGAGAAAACAGAATATGCGGCAGGTCAGCGCAGTCTGGTTTTAGAATCCAGAACGCAAAAGTCTAAACAGTGAGCAAAGATGCAGACCTTGAAGGCCAGGCACACTTTGCGAGCCACCAGTTTCTCCATGGCAGTAAGCATAACAGGGTAGCGCACTTCCTTTCCTTCACTGTCTCGTTCAACCTTGCCATCCAGTGCTGGAGACTTGCGTGCCTCGGCATGAGCATAATCAGGCCCGACTGTATAGACCTGAGTGACACAAGCGCGCAAATCTATACAAATAAAAATCCAACCAATCAGGAGGGGTGAAAACAGGAAAGATTAAACATGACCTTACCTTTACATCTGTTCCATCAGTAGGCATGAACTCTTCATAAATGTAGGAGCCTGTTTTTCTCACACTGCTCTCCGGGGAATAAACGCTACTTCGACTTCCAATCTGCCAGAGGAATGCAGAGTTTGCACATATTTACATTTTGTTTTATATATACACATTAACCTACATTACTGAATCATGACTCGAGTTTCAGCTTAAAAACTACTGAGCTAAAACAAAAACCTTTTCCAGTGAAAATGCATCAAGAACCGAACGTGACAATTTTAAAGAAACTGAGAAACCACTGTAAAGTGTTCTGTGGTATTAGAACATCACGCAGATGCAAAAACAAACCTTCCGGAAGAGGCGCTGGCTGCCTCCTCCAGCCGAGGTCGGGTAGTAGATATACACGTTGTGATCTTCTGCAGACACTGGTTTCTCTACAAAGGGTTTGGGGAAGATCTCACCGTTCACCTCCACATGGTCCTCCCCCTCGACCAGGTTACACTCTGGCAAACAAAAACGGTATACTAACAATACTAAAGGGTCTGCAGTTATTAAAATACAGGTAACCTTGATACTGCTCATAAAGAACGGGTAAGATAATTCACTAACACGTTCATACAGGACTGCGTCTTTTAAGTAAGTTAAAGAAGCACTGATTTTCAAATTTTGTAAAACAAAATATAAGAGATTAAACCATAAAAATGTGCATATAAGCCAATATAAATGTACTAAACTGCTATTTATTTCTGACTAAAATAATTTTAAAATAAAAGTTGTGCAAAATTATATGTAATAAATAATTTAGTAGGTAAGGTAAGGTAATTTAGTGTAATCAATTAACCCAACACACATGTGTTTGGGCTGTGGGAGGAAACCAAGCCGGAGAAAACCCAGGCAGACACAGGGAGGACACGCAGACTCCACACAGAAATGATCCAGCTCGCTCCACATGGTATTAAATCCAGGACCTTCCTGCTGCGAGGCGACAGCATAACACCGTATCACCATTACCCACAGAGACTCACGTTTAATAAATCTATCTGTGTCACATCTGCCTTTATTTACATTGAAACGTCTCTATTTATATTTCAGTCAATTATTTTCCACAAATTATGAGGCCAAATCTCACTGAGGTCAAATTTTGCCGTTTACATTATGCAGCTGTATGAATTCAACTCTCATTACACAGTGTGATTTTTGGGGATATTCAGTCACTCTTGCAGTCCTGCTACACAAATCTATGGAAATAAGCTTACTGTCAAGCGGATAATGTTGTCTTGCGTATTTAGACGAGCGCCTGTCTTAGTCATCACCATTTTACTATGTGCCCCATACTCACGGGGCATTGGACTGGCTTAGAAACATGAAAGGGAGTCTGTGGGACCTCTGGTAAGTTTGGATTTTCAGGCGTGTTCTCTATGTTAGGTTTGTGCAGCCTCATGGATGGAACATGCACAAACCCACTGTTTTTCACTAGGTAACGAGTACAGATTAGAGTATCAACTGAGGGCAGCAGTACATGCGATTATTTCTGTAAGGAGACCAACGAGAACACAGAGGGGGTAAACTTTGAAGGCGGTGAAAAACGTTCGTTGCTTCAAAAGCAAGCAGTAACGTGTGAATTTACCTCTTGATTTAGCAGTGCCATCCGTTTAAAGGCTAGCCAAGCTTATTTTGCTGCATTCCAAGTGCTAACCACGTGCCCTCTGTGTTCTCACTGGTCGCCTCACAGAACCAATCGTGTGTACTAGTACCCTCTAAAGATTCAATACGTTCAATAAATAAAACACCAACAGGTGTCACTGGTAACATTGGGCTGCAAAAACATACCTTTCACAGAACTCACAAAACTCTTAATAAATGATAATGGAATTAAAGCAACAAACCACAGATTTACCCATAATGGAGCTTTTCTGAACCCTAGTGCTACTCACATAGGTACGTTTATATGGATAAGAATGGGATTGTGCCTGATCGCACGCTGGGTTCAGTAGCTGTGAGGTTAATAGATGCCTGACAGCAACAATATTCCAAGTAATTTGTGAGTCCCGGGCCAAGCTGCTCAACATTAGCTTCTATTTATAGAGGCAAGCACTAAAATAAAGCAGAGCCACAACAGAGAACAGGATGTTCTGCTGCAGAAGTGGCCTGTGATTCATTCTCCGTTTCCCCCACGTTATGGATGCTTAACAGGTTTTGACGCGTCCAGGAAATTTAGAAAAGTCCAGAGATCCGGCGCCGACATACCATCAGGTTTATCCGGGTCACGGTTCAGCACAGCATAGCGTGGCAGGTCAATACCCTCTTCCTGCAGAATGCGATAGACTTCCCGCCTGAGGAGACACAATATTGTTTACATAGCTGCTGAGAGTCCAGACTGGAGGTGATTTAGGTTCTGGGTGTAGTGTGGTAGTGATTCTAGTAAAATACTGAAAAGATAATACAGATTGAGTTTACCTGCACTTTAGAACAATTCGATTTCTAGTCAGATTTCTGTATCCGATTATTAAAGCTGTCATGAACAAATCATACTCTGAACTATAATCTGATAAGTGATAAGTATTCCAATAGAAAGAGCAGGATTTTATTTCAGTAATCAGGTTTCTCATAGCATGTATACCAGTACACGTGATTTAAATTGGTTTTCTGTCTGCGCATACACTCATTTTATAATTACTATTTTATAAACACAACTTTTTATTTTGGCTCTATTGCCATTGACCTGTGGATTTTTCCTTAAACCTAGCAACGCTAGAATGAAATGCACGACAGAATTAAAGGCAGGTTGGAGACTGTGAAAAGCTGTATAAAGATAAACCTTTATAGTGCCATAGTGTGGAAATTCACCACCAATACTCACAAACATTGGGGGATATTTCTAATTTGTAATTGTAAGCAGCATACTTTAGAAAAAAAAAAATCTTAATTTAATATTAAAGCTAGAGATTTAGAAATCCGATTATGGCTCGAGTCAAGTAAACCTGGAGGTTTCCCATTATCTCAATACTGAAGTGCATGTAGTCTTGCTGTTTGGATTAATAACAAAATTAGATTTTCAGATTATTAAGTGCATGTAAACACACTCGGTATCTGTGTAACAGATGTTCTTTCGAGGCGGTCATACCTGTCCTGTATGTAGTACTGCATGTTGAGGTCATTAATGAGCAGTGGGTTACGTAGATTGGCATAACGTACTGCTTTATCCAACGGAAAACCTGTGAAACCATAGATATGGATGACTGCATTAAAAAATGCTACACTGGTAATCTTTATGGCTGTCAGTGGAAGCATGAACAGAGATTGTAGGCTGGCCAGACTGTCAGGTGATCACCTTTTGAATGGAAAGAAATGAGGCAGTCACACAGAGGCCACTTCTCCACTGGCTCGTTAAGTATGACATCCTCAGGAAAAATGATCACAGTGATGTACTCAAACTTGCAGAGACGCTCCAAAATTTGCGTCATGGGCTTGGACTTGGACTTCTTCATCATACAGCAGATGCCCACCACAATCTGACGCTCTGGAGGCTGGAGAGAGTGGAACAGTCAATGTCGATTAAAATGGGTGGAGTACCCAAACCTCAGCATTACCACTACAAACCAAAACTGGTCATTACACATTAACATCATCCTTATAGTTAACGTGCTGGGCCTAGTCAGGTTTGGGCTATGAGGTCATCAAAAAGGTTGGCATTAGGTCATTTGCAAAGGCAGTAATTAACCTGGCCTTGCACACGTGTTCTTGGAGCTTTCATCTTGTCACTTTCACCGCTAAGACTGTAAATGAATCCATGTGTGTCAGAGCACCTTATTGGGTTATGATCCGGCATCAATTCAAACAATTTACATTAGGAGTTTACTGCTTGCAAAAATTAGGGGATATTTCGTAAATGAAAAATGTTATAATAAAATATCCCCCCAATTTTTATGAGCAGTATACATTCTAGAACAGAGGTTGGCCTTCCCCAAACTATACCCAAAAATTTGGAAGCATACAAATATCTAAAATGTCTTGGTATGTTGAAAAAAGTTTATTCCACTTCACTAGAAATAAGGGGTCTTGAAAAAACTACCCCATTATATTATCCCTCCTCCATCATACTTCACAGTTGGCCCCAAGATTAATTTTGCTATTGTGATTGGATAATATGCTTTTATGAGCATATCGAGGATATTGAATTTGTCAGGCCTCAGAGCACGTTTCCACTGAACTAAAGCACGTGTGCTTTTCACCACTGTGTCAACGGGACTATTAGAAACCCCTGAAATCAACAATCAGACAGTGTCTTTAGGAATTAGTGATTAAACTTCATTAAATATCTCTTCAGCCATTCAACAATTTTTAATCATTAAATGTTTTTAAGTGCACAGATTACTAAAAAGAAAAGAAGCCTTGGGAAAACCATGACTCAAATAGGGTGGCCTAGATGTTAAGTAAAATAATTAAGTTGTAATAATGGTCAAATTAAGTAAATAATACAATTTATTACGATACATAAGATTTAAACTAGTAATACAATTTTTATTAAACAACTAAACCGATTTAAGATTTATTATATTCTAATAAAATAATGAATAACATCAATAATCACCGTGTCTGCCTCCAGGTCGTTCTCTAACAGGTCCATGTCAGTCCTCATGCTGCCACAGCCGTCCAGGCTCTCGCTCTCATCCTCCTCGCAGCCCACGAAGAATCTGGGAGCGCCACGCTGGCTCTCGCCCGGGCTGCTGGGCTCTGACATCACAGTCCAAGGCGGCAACTTTCGGGGTCCCGCCGCGCCATCGCACGCCAACACTCAGCGTGGGCCGCCGCTGGGGCGTGGGGGAGACACCGAGAGCAGGCAGTGCGTCGCCCAACCTTCAGTTTGTGAGTATGAATGGCAACCGAGTAGGTGTGGACACAGGTGAAAGGGCTGAGCAAGGTAAAACAGAGTCCGCCTGGTGTAGACTGTTGTTTTCCTTGGCTGGGCTTTAGAATAAATCATACCAGTGCTCCCAGCCACAAATCCTCATTTCACGGAGAACAGCAATAATTACATACCTGTAAACAATATAAGCAACCAGGGTTCACCTCATATAATAACAGTCTTCAGTCTACTGCAGAGCTACTGTAAACGGTTCCTGATCAGCTCAACTCAAGCTGTCGCCTCATAGTTCTGAGATCCCTGGTTCAATACCCAGCCTGGGATCTACATGTGTAGAGTTTGCATGTTCTTCTCAATCCTGCAAAACTTTTCTAGAACATTAATTAAGTGAGCTGATGTCTCTGTAGTCTCCCAGTGTCAGTGAATATGTCTGTCTGTCTGTCTGTCTGTGTGTGTGTGTGTGTGTGTGTGTGGTGTGTGTGTGTGTGTGTGTGTGTGTGTGTATGTGTGTGTGTGCGCGCGCGAAAGCGCGAACCAGACATGGCTCCTGCCCAGAGATATATAGTAACGAAGTAGAACTACTTAAGTACTAAAATACAGTACTTTTACTTTTTTGAAGTATTCGATTTTTCTTCGTTACTTTTATTTCACTACATATTTTTAATGAATTTAATAATTTTACTCCGATACATTTTTCATGTGCCGAATCGTTACTTGTTACTATTTTAAAAAACTTTATGAATCATACCAAACTCATAGTATGAATGCCAGAGTAGTAGATGACTCTATCATCAGGTTTGATAAAGCTGGCTTATGATTGGACGATTCAAGCTAACAAGA
>JAVSBV010000093.1:4384970-4404602 GCA_033117975.1 Parotocinclus spilosoma
AGTAGTTCTTGTTTGTACGTTCGCTATACGTGTAAATCTCACAATAAAGGTTTAATAAACATTTAATATGTTACATATCCCGTCCCGTCTTGTAACATAGGGCATGTTCGTTTAATCGGACCAGCCAGTTATTAGGACCAAAACAATCGCATCCCGATGTGGTCCCATTAATCGAGTTTTGACTGTATACATCATGTGCTTGCATCGTTTAACATTCCGCTGTACAAAACACTCACTTTAAACCGGGTGCCATGTATTGAAGTAATTCTAAGAGTACGAGCACGGTATTGGTGCATCCCTAATATTCATTCATTAGGTCATTTTGAGATAAAACGAGGTGTGAATGCTGTTATGCTTATACGCCAAGCAACAAATCACATACGACCCCCGAAGCAATTATTCCTTAAATGTTAACTGGTGAATGTCTGCCCAAAGCAAATTCAATTACTCTAATTAACAGCGTATTTTTCCCGATCAAACAAGGCAAATGCAATTTGCATTCCTAAAACAAACCCTGGCACCTTTTTTTAAAAGGCAAATTTGCCTGCAGTTAAAAGAGAACAAATACAAACATTAACAAGCTGCTGGATTGGGCAAATTGAAAGAAAACACGACGCCAACGAGCGAGTCCTCAAATGAAACAGTGGAGAGAATTAATCTTCAAGAAGGAAGTCGAACACTGAGTGTGGCAAAAGATATCGGCGACACAGTCAGCTGTGCCCAAAATTTGGTGCAAATGTAAACAAAACAAACGAGCTTCTGTTTCAGGATTTTTTACAAAGAAGATTTTGAAGCATCCAGACAGGAATATGGCTTAATTGGAGATGCACATAAATCCTAACAAAACCAGCACTAACAACTAACCAGAATAAAGCAAGGTTACAGTGGGAGTTAAATTAAAGTAAATCTATAGTAAATCAAAATATAAAACAGAATTAGCATTATAATCAGCAGTCATTTTCCTCTTTTCATATTTTAAGCTTATCTTAACAACATAAACATGCTGCATACCTGGCATAACAGTGAAGGATGTGCCGGGTGGATACTGGGATGTGTTGAACGTCGAGTTGTTATTGCTCAGGTTTTGAGGAGGTGCCACTATATAACCCTGAAAAAAAGTAATGATTTCAAATAGTCTGTCAGTCAACATCACATGCGTACGCACGTACGCAGCAGTTGGGGGCCCAGAGGGACAACCCCTTCAAAAAGACAAGACTGTCGTAGATTGTAGCACCCTGACTTTAATCCATAAAGAAAGACAGCAAGAGTACAGCAAAAAGACACGAGGTGATTATCCTGCATGAGCAAGGTCTCTCCCAATCTGATATTCTGCAGCGGACAGGTGTTTCCAGTCGTGCTGCTCAAGCTCTTTCGCAAAAGTGCAAACAAAAAACAAAAAACAGTTGAGGACAAGAAACAAAAGAGATCAGTCAGAGTGCATAGGCTTGAAGTAGATCAGGTAAAATTTTATTCAGAATCGAAAAATATCAAGCACTACTCTCAACAAGAAAAAACCAGAATGACTCGTTTACAGTTCAGAATAACCTTTTCAGAAGTGGTCTTCATTGGACACACTGCTCTGGAAATGGGACTCTGGTAAGGCAGACATGGATGTCCATTTCCATTGCAAGTTTTGCATAGTAAACTGTTTGTAGAGAACAATTACCGAGCAGGGTATCAGAAGGCACCCATGCTCTCCGGTCACCACACAAATACAGGTAACTACATGGAAAGGAGAATCAGAGGAGACTGAGGCGTTCCTACCTGATTGTTGATGATAATGGGCTGGGGAGAAACGGTGTTGAGCGATCTGGGTCCGGTCGGCTGTGGGCCTGACTGAGAGCTGACGGGCATGAAAACAGATGAACCTCTGTCTGTGGGTTTAGGCACTGCAGACTGTTTGTCAGAATTTATCTGAGCTGGACCAGACTTTTGAGGTAAACCCACTGCTGAACCCCTTTGGAATGGGGCACTCGGCTGGTTACGCTGGTAGCCTGAACAATTAAAAACAAAATGTACTCTGTAAATAACATCAGCACATGCAGACTGGCTCTGTGATAGTGCTACAGAACATATTGTATAACAATAAAGTCTCACCTGCTCCCATTAGGGGTTGCCACAGCAGACCCCAAATACATTTACAGCATTTAGCAGACGCCCTTATCCAGAGCGACTTGCAACTGATACAATCTTACAATTCAAGCAATTGTGGGTTAAGGGCCTGGCTCAAGGGCCCAACTGTGGCAGCTTGGCAGAGGTGGGATTTGAACCCTGGACCTTCTGGTCCAGAGGCCAGTACCTTAACCGCTAGGCTACCACAGTCCCACAGATACCCTTCCTGACTACCCTACTCTGCCCATTAGCTCGATATGCAGGCATTACAGCGTTCATCAGTGATCACCAATAGAGGTGCTGGGTGAGGACTGGATGTTTGATTGTTCACTTATTTGTGTATTTAACATCACATCAGTATATCAATGGTTAGTAACATCACAAAACCAAGGTTACATCTATACTGCCCAGGTCAGTCACAATCACAATCTTTTTTTGCTGATTTGGAGCATCTCATTAATCTAATGGATATCTTTGGAAAGTAAGGGGAAACCAGAGTACATGGAGTAAACCCATAGGGTACGCTGAGAACATGCTGACTCCTCAAAGATAAGGGCCAAGGTCAGGATTGAGAGCCTTGGATCTCTCAGGTTGTGAGGAGAGTGCTTGAGGCCACTACGCTACACCAGAAAGTAATTAAAAACAACTCAACTCAAACACAAATTAACAATATATCTTAGAAACGAAAACTGTCGTGTGAGGTATGTGAGGTTTCTGCTCGTTGCAAAACTACGCACACTGACAAAATCAAATTAAAGCACCCAGATAGAAATGTCGGATTTCTCCAAAACTCGTCATGCAGTTACGTCTCAGGCAGATGTGTATACGATTAGAGGTATGGTCTGATTTGGCACAGAGTCTTGCCACAAGACAGTGTTAAAAGTTTGCTTCGTGTGCTGGTCTTTAAAAGGCTCTCAGAAAACTACTCCACCAAGTGGTACTCTACCCAAAAGTTGCCTCTGAGAGCCTTTTTATAGACAACAGGGGACACACTTGTCATTGTGTAATAAACAGACCACACCTGTATCATACATCATTTACATATCTGCCTGGGACATAACTGCTTACCGAGTTTTGAGCAATCTGCCATTTCTATCTGGGAGCTTTATGTTTCATTTGTCAATAAGCGTATAAACGTTCATTACTTGCCATGGACAGGAAGTCTGGCAGTCCCAAATACAAGTCAGATGTCCAGTATGTCTTGGCTGACTGACTCAGAGAGTGTTTACATGTACTTACTAATCTGATTATAATGCAATTGATTATAACGGAAGCTAACTGATTATTTGTACAAATTATCATGCAAACATAACTAGCATTCATTGATCAATGTACACCTCAATGTCCATACCAGGTCTGATGTTAGGACTGGGCTTGGAGCTGCAGATTTCTCCCACGAATATTGGTTCATCGTCGTCGTCATCATCATCATCGTCGTCGAGCAGGCTGATTTCTGGTATTGCCTTCTGCCATGGCTCCAGCTCCTCCTCCTCACATTCCATAAAAAGCTCAGACATGGCCGAACCTGAGATTTAAATGACAATTTAAATTATAATGACCACGAGCTCTGATCGATTAAATTACATTCCAAGACTTGGTCAAACTCACATGCTCTAGATTCAGTGACTCCAACAACTAGTCCAGTCTCTAGCATGCAAGCACAAGCTGATATCTTCAAGCATGCAAGTCCGTGTTGAACCTCTAGCAAGCAGGTCTGAGGCAAACCTTTAAGCGAACAAATCAGAGTCAAGCCTGAAGTCTCTAGCTAGTGGGACTGGGACCTCTAGCGGGTGGGACTGGGACCTCTAGCGGGTGGGACTGGGACCTCTAGTGGGTGAGTCAGACTTGTGTTTTGGGCAAGCAAGTCTGAGTCCAGCCTTGAGGATCTAGCGGGCGAATCGGAGTCGGGTACCTAGAAACTGATATCAAGTTGTGCCTACAACCTCTAGCAAGCCAGTTCTAACTGAGCCTCAACACTCTAACGAGCAAGTCCAGGCCAAACCACAAGCTTTTAGCAAATAAGCCCAAGTTTATCCTTGCTGTTCTAACAAGTGGGTCAGACTTGAACCTCAAACCTACCAAAAGTAGCGAGTGAGTCAGTGTTGATATGGGGGCTAGAAAGGTGGCTCAAGCCTACCGCACGCAAATCCAAGTCATGAGTCTAGTGAGCGAATCACGTTATGTCTCTGCCTATAACAGAGACACCACAGAAAGTCCAGTCATGAGTCTGATCCTCGAATCCACACCCCTGGTGAACGCTGTCAGAAACAAACACGTTTCTCTGAACAAATAGCTCTTATGCCGGCCTTAGACTTAACTACTATACCACATAATGCGATTATAAAATAATATTATGGGAATTAAATCTTGTGACTCGTGCTAGAGTCGAGTCGCGGTGTCATCTCGATCTCTAAGTGTAAGGTGTTCAGGACTGAATTCTTCAGGCAGTCTTTCTCCAGTCCTGGCGTGCCGATAAAATCAACCGCGTTCAATATTATCGCAAGTCGTAAGACTTGGCTCACGCACATAGTGACGTAAACATTGCCAACAGCCAATAAGAGAGCTCTTTACAGCGCCGAACGAGATGAATATAAAGAAATGAGACATTTAGGAGAGTCCAGCGAGGTTTGGAAACCACGGATCTCATGGACTGTAGAGAAGGAGGAGATACTAGTGGAGATGTGGAGTGAGCGGGGTTACTTAACGATAGTTGTAGTGGGCACAAATAGAATACCAGCGAACCAAAAGACTGCAAAACTCCACCAGGAGCATGATGGGAAATTATCTAGTTGCAGTCAAGTAAGCAGTGTCCCTGCAAGTTTCCCAGTCTTTGTAGAATCACAGCCTATGACTAAAAGCCTGTGACTTAGTCCTTAGATTGGAGGGGGGTGTCAGACTGTAGTCTAGTAAAAGTCTTTTCAAAGTCGTCTAGTGAACAGGAGGCATTACTAACAAAGATAATATCCTGGGTGGGAATAATATTTAGCAGAAGATCTGGATTGAGCACTTCTAGTGTAAACACTTTGTATAAAAACAACTGAGTTCATTCATTTTACCAGTGGAATGACGCTATATACTGCTCAAGTCTTGTAATACTAATAGTTTATTAAGACCATGGTTACATGTAAGCACGTAGTTCATCAGTACACAAAATTAATTCACTTCTTCCTTCAAGTAAATGATTATAAAACAAAAGGTTGACGTAACAGACATTGTCTAGAATGTAATACGACTCTGTCATCCATACGTAGAATTTTACTGGATAATATAATAATAAAAATGCACCAATATCTAGCGGATAAATAACATTTTTTGTCATTATTCGTAAGCAGCATTATTCACTTCAGGCACGTTATCTTCACCAAAGACAATATAGCGTTTGCTAGCGTCTTAGCTATCTGTTTTCCTTTCTCTTCACACCGCTATTCCCAGAAAACGCCGCTTCCCGGGCGTTGATTGGCTGATTGGTATTTAAGCATGAAACACGGACCAATCGTTACGGATACCGAAGTAGGGCTGGCCAATCACGACTTAAGAGGAGGGGCTTTCTGAAATACAGGTAGGGAAAAAAGTACTCGTATTGCAAAAGCTGCTAGTCATTATAGCTAAAAGCTAACTTTAGGCTCAGTTAGTCTGTTTAAGATAACAAAACTAAAAGACGTGCAAAATGCAAGCGGTGCTGCGGCGCATGCAGAAATCTAGGAGAGTAACGGAATTAATAATGGAAGCTCCCACCTTTATAGCGCTCGATTACAGTCCCATCTGAGGAGCTGCAGAACGGACAGGCATAGCTAACAGCATGAATAGCCGCGCTGCATTGTGGGAAATTACTGAAGACGGGTAGTGGATAGATGGACACGCGCTACAACGTCAAAAATATTTATCACTAATGTTATTTACGTATAATATCCATACATTCATTATATATTCACTATAACTTATTATTATTATTATTATTATTATTATTATTATTATTATTATTGTATTGTAGTAGTAGTGTACTATATAGTGTTCAAATGAAGTTGGGCCGTTGTGTAAAACGTAAATAAAAACAGAATTCGATTATTTGTAAATCCTTTTCAAGCCGTGTTCAAGTGAATACACTAGACTAGGACAAGGTATTTAATTTTCAAAAGGATCAACTTTATTGTCTTTTTGCAAATTTTCACACATTTTGAAAATGATGCCTGCAACACGTTCCAAAAGAAGTTATGATTAACTGCATGAGCAAAAAGTGCCAACAGTTTTAGAACAACATTTATCGTTGTGCAATTGCAGGGAATTTAGGGATTTCATCATCTACAGTCCATAATATCTTCAAAACATTCAGAGAATCTGGAGAAATCTCTGTAAGTAAGCGACAAGGCTAAAAAACAACACTGAATGCCCATGACCTTTGATCCCTCAGGTGGCACTGCATTAAAAACCGACATCATTCTGTAACGGATATTATCACATGGGCTCAGGAACACTTCAGAAAATCATTAGCATTAAACACATTTCATCACTTCATACATGTTAGTGCCCATGGCATGGATAACTTACACATCTGTAAAGGCACCATTAAAGCTGAAAGGTTCATACAGGTTTTGGAGCAACATATGCTGCCGTCCAAACAACGTCTTTTTCAGGGACGTCCCTGTTTATCTCAGCAAGACAAAGCTAAGCTACATTCTGTACATCTTACAACAGTGTGACTTCATAGTACCAGAGTGTGGGTACTAAACAGTCCAGACATGTCTACTGTTAAAATTGCGTGGCACATTATGAAGCACAAAATACGACAACAGAGACCAGGACTGTTGAGCAACTGAAGTTTTACATCAAGCAAAAAAATAGATAAGAATTCCACCTTCAAAGCTTTAACAATTAATGTCTTCAGTTCCCAAACACTTATTGAGTGTTATTAAAAGGAAAGGTGATGTAATACAGTGGTAAACACGCCCCGGTCCCAACTTCTTTATAATGTGTTGCAGGCATCAAATTCAAAATGAGTGAATATTTGCAAAAAACAATAAAGTTTATCCGTTTAAACATTAAATATTTTGTCTTTGTAGTGTCTTTAATTGAATACGGGTGGAAAGGGATTTGGTTTTACACAACGTCTTAACTTCATTGCAATTAGGGTTGTACACTGCTCACACAAATTAGGGATATTTCACTTGTTTATTTTTGTGAGCAGTATACATACTATAGTATATTGTTATGCACTTTCAGATGCAAATTGACACTGCAACTGGAGTTAAGGTGGTCAAATGAGCAAAGAGTGTCTGTGGGCCACCTTAAACATACACACAATCAGACACGCACGCAAACACACACAACACTCATTAACTTCACACGTGGCCATAAGTATTGGGACACGCACTCGAATTTGGAAAAAAGTATTTGGACTCAAACTGACACATGGCCAAAGATTTTGGAACATGCACCTGAGCGTGGCCAAAGGTTTTGGGACACAAACCACATTTTTTCTGTTTCACAAAGTTGGGACCTGAACCCTGAGCTTCATCAAAACCTTTTTATAATTAGTAATAATAATAATAATAATAATAATAATAATAATAATAATAATGATAATAATCATCATCATAATACATGTACCCTGTTCTCTTGGAATAAACATTTAAGTCCCCGTTTCCAAGACTCTATAATGTCAATAACAGTAAGATGGGTTTAAACAGAAAAATTATAAGCATTATTATATTAGGTTATTGGGTGGCATTGTGATAATTCAAGCTGGCAGGACACAGCATGGACTGGCACCACACTGAGGGTACACGTTCATGCTGCAGGAATTCAGGGATAGGCTGTGGTACATTAGTCACATTAAGTCAGATTTGTGTATATAGTGCTTTTTAGTACAATATTCCAACCCCACCCCCACCTCAGTGCACCCCCAGCCAAGATGTCCAAGGCGGGGCCAAAACAAAGAACACTAAGTAAAATGTTACATTGGCAATAGATGTTGCTATGTTCAACTAGTTCTAATAATAACAATTGCAATGAGTGCCTGAGTTACCTTATTCTGATTCTTACTTTGCTGTACTTGTAGCTCACTCTTAATCTAATCTGAGGTAGAGGTCATATCTTCATTTCCAGTTGAGCCCCAGCACCCAGCATCATTCACCTGAAGTCTGATGTCAGTTTGTCCAACAGGTGGCACCATCAGGTTTCTCAAACGAATGTGGGAAAGCACCTTCCAAGTGGCCATAAAACTCAGTAAACATTTTGCTCGTACAAGAACAAGATACAGCAGATATCTTAGTGTGCTCGTGTTAGTCAGGGAATGGAAAACCACATCTTAGACGGGATGGTTTATATTTAGATTAGGTAGCTTTCAGAGTGTAATGAGGGCAAAGTCAGCAAGACCATGTTTTCTCTTTAATGTGATCTGTGTTTCTTAAAAAATACTGATAAAAAACATTCATATTGCCAAGCTCAGGTTCAAGTTACAGCAGTGCCTTCCGAGAGAAGCTGAGTATTAGTTAGGCCCAATTGTACTGCGTCTGATAGAGGAATCATCTCCCAGCCCTGAAACAGCGACCCCTACTTAGGGCTGCAATGAACTGTTACCCTATTACAGCTTCAGTGACCTGGATAAGCCAGGTTAGAACAACAACAACAACAAAAACAAAACATGTGTACAGAAACTTACAGCAATGTACAGCATCACAAATGTAATTACATTTTACAGTGATATATATATATATATATATATATATATGTAATATATGGATATAATGCCTGGATGTTTTGTATATTATGCTATTATGCTTGTTGGTACTTGTTTCCAAAATAGTACTGTATATGCCAAATGTAATTAATTGTCTCAGTATAGTATAAATTAGATTGTTACAATAACGCAATATGTGTTATAGTAATTACATTACAGCCACAGTCATACGTTACTGCAATATAATAAAATTAAAGCTATACACTTTCTTATTACACACATTTGTGTACAACCTGAACAGGATATTTCTGGCAGACAGATACAGCAACTATCAAGAACACATCGTATTTTTGTGTACAATTTTGTGTGTATATGAAAAGTAAAACGTGTGACGGTTGTATGAGCATGTCTACATATTACCTACACTAGTCTCACTTCAATTTCATTGTCCTTGTCCCGAATCAAGAGAAGCATGTAGTGTAAGAGCTTGCTGTTTAGTTGAAATTTTATTTGTATAATCCAGTGTTTATTTTCTGTCGCTTGTATTAACTGTTATCTGTTTAACCTCCCGTTTTCATTTATGGTTTTACAGCGGAAGAACAAATAGTCCCTGGTCACGCTTACTACACTAACGTACTACACAGTATGTGCTTACACCTATTATATAACATAGCGCTATACTATCTGATTTGATTAGTATTAATTTTGGACGTAGCCCCTTTTCTATAGCAGACTATCTGACAGTGACTATCTTTTATTTTTAGTCTAGGCTTAATTAATTCTCAATCAAAGTATCAATTAACAAGCTTCGTATAAATTCCACAATTAAAATATAAAAAAATATAAAAACATTTAAAATCTGAATTCTGTTTTTAGCTATGTTTGTTATAGCTACCCATGTCGTGTGTAAATACTCTAGTCTACTATGAATATGCTAAATCAAATATCAGTTATATAAGCACTATATTAACTCATTATTAATTAATTAACAGTTGACAGAAACAGAAACATAAGAGAATCGCAGAATAAAACGGGCCATTTCCAGGTCGTGTGTGATGTTTAACAGTAGGGTTGTGATCCGATCCCAAAATGAGTCGATTCTTCGATTTTAAAGCTCAGAAACAGATTAGACTCTAGTGCAATAATATTATAATAATAACCTTATTTGGTCTGTACAGGTTGATGTGCTTAACATATAATAGTTCTCATTTTAGTTCGAAAATTAGAATTAAAATAAGTATATAATTGACTTGGAATGGACTTTTTGGATAAGAACTGTATCCACGGAATGGCGAGCATAAAGAAATCAGCTTTCTTCATTCTAAAATGTTCAGTTATGCCCCTACCCGTGTGGACTGTATGTATTTCTGCATGCATTTCCTCCAGGCACTCTGGTGTCATGAATTAGGTCAGCAGGTATCTCTAAAGTGTGACTGCCTGTCTAAATATGCCCTGCAATGAACCCTTGACCAGGATTGGATCTTGCCTTGTGCCCTTTGCTTCCGGATAGATCCTGGCTCCCCTGCCAGCATGTATTAGTTTAAGTTTTATTAATTAGTAAAGTATTAGTAAAGTCTCTTTGTCTTAAAAGAGAGTGAGATTGTCCCCCAAGTTCAGCATTACAGAAAAAAAGCACACTGAAAAAAATGTACTTTTTTATTGTGCTTTCTCACTATGAACACTACATTTCTTGATACTTTTATGTATTTCCTTAATTGATTCACTGATTTGGCTTACAGTCTGAATTCAGTTTCTTTAATTATTATTAATCCAGTGTGCCCTTGCTTATTTAGATACATAACGATCTGTTAAAACATATAAAAAATAAGATATTCTAGAAGCAAAGCGTGATCTTAGTACTCTGGACTTTGCACAACAGTCTTGTGGAATCATCTTTAGAATCGACTCTGTGAGTTTTTGACTCGATCGGACCTAGGTTCACTTTTTTAAAACCCGAGGCGCATCACTACCTCGGCGCAGTTGGCGGAAGGGTACAGTTTTTAAACGTCATCGTTGTGCTTAGGCTATCGCTAAGGCAAAAATGTCTGCCTAAGGGAAACGCGTAAGTTGGATATTTTGCAAAAAATAATAATAATAATAATAATTCCGCACGTTTCGACTTCGCTGTCCTCCAGACGCGAATCAGAGAGAGCTACGGTGCCACTGCAGCCCGACCGGCCATAGTCGGATTTTAAACGCAGGAGAAGGTAAAAATATTGGAGCGTAAAATATTTGCAAAGGTTTGGGACTGGCTGAAAGAAGTTAGGGATACAGACGCAGTGGCTGGAGTGCATGGTCGGCATTTGCTTTAATAACGCCTCGTTTCTTGTAGCAGCTACTTTTGTGTGGGCTGTGAGTAAATGTTTCGACTTTCTTTGAATGTTTTGTGTTGTTGTTTGTGTAGAAGCGATACAACGTGCTGAATAATGTGTTTAAATCGCGACCGGGGTATTTGCAAACTAAAGCCACTCTGGCTGTGTAACCGAAGTCAAAGATGCAGTACCTTTCCTTCAGTACTTGCTCATTACGTTATCATATTCTTAGATTTCACTTATTTTTTTTTAACATTGTATGTATTGTTTTTATTATTGTGCTGTCTTGTTACTGTACCATTGCTTATTTGTTCCATTAAACGATGCTCTGGCTCCGTGTCTCAAAGCTAACCAACCAATCGAGCTTCTCGTCTTTTCTCTCCTCCGGAATGCATTTCCAAATTAAATCGAACATGTCCTAATAAAAGAGGAAATCACGGTACATTTTGCTTATTTCTAACATTTATGGCTAGTTTACTATTATAGAAATTATAAACGCATTTCATGCCCCTGCACCGGCTGCAATACTTCCTAGGGTTGGCTAATGTTTTGATTAATACCAAATCTTTTTAAAAGCTAAAATGAAACTCTGAATCAGAAGGTTTGAAGCTTTTAATTTTATTAGACCTTCAAAAATGACATTTCGTTAACTGTTGACATGTCAGGAGTGTCTTTTACGTCGGTCTGTGATCACAGCTTTAAATATGTTAGATCTTTAAATTCATAAAGAATTGTTTGAAATGCTGACCAGTTAATAAGAACCTCTACTACTTAAATAACCCATTTAAAAGTTAAAAAATCTTTCTGAGAATAGTTATTGAAATTGGTAAAGAGTTCTTTGGATGACGAGCAGCTCTGGGTAACCAGTACTACTTAAAGAACCAATTTCAGTTCTCTGAAGAGCTTTTTAACACCACATTACAATCGTACTTGAAGTCATTATTTGAACGCTGACTTGTTCTGGAGAACCAGTACTACCTGAGCAAACAATTAACAGTTATATGTGCACCTCCTAATGGTTCCTGAAATTCATCAAAGGTTTGTTGGTGATCACCAGTCTTTGGACCCATATTTCCTCATAAAAAAAAACCCAAAAACAATATCAACCACTGTCAGATGTTCTTAATGTTTTTTAAAAGTTCTTTGGTTGGAGACCCATTTATATTTGAAGAACCCATACCAGATCTCCAGAGATTTTAACCCAGCTCAGACTAGCTAATGGTCACCAGTATCACTTGCAGAAACCGTTTAACAGTTGTTTATCCACCTCAGAATGGTGATTTGAAATGCAGAACTTATACATCCTTAGTATTTTTTTTACGCATCTCAGAAAGTTCTTCATATTGATCAGTTTTTTTTCGGGATGGTGACCAGTTTTGTAATATCCTTTATATTTATAATCTTATAGTCTTATCTTACAATATACCTGTTATGGAGAACTGTTCTTATTCATAACCCGTATAACGGTTATATATCCACCTCGGAATCCTCAAGTTCTTGGAGTGGTTCCCAGTTTCAACATTTTTTTGTTACATAGTTCTTTAAATCCGCAGCAGAATTTTTTTTCATGTTTATAAAAGGTTATTTGGGAGTTTAACAGTTTTAACGCTTAACTTAAGTACCCATACTAGATCACCAAAGGGTTTTACCCACCCCATAATGATGTGTCATTTTCAAGCTTTTAGCTGATGGTGACCAGTTCTAGAGAACCAGTACATCAACTTCAGAATGGTGATATTCCAAAAATTGCACCTGCAATTCTGGAATGCACCTGCATTTCCTTAAAAAAATCTCCGAAATGCTTTATTTTTTACCCATCTTATGATGGGTTTTGAAATTGATAAATGTTTTTTTGAATGGCGACCTGTCCTGGAGAAAATTTGCTACTTTAACCCATAAAATGTTTATTTGACTAAACTGTCGAATGTTCTTGGGGTGGTTTCCAGTTCTCTAAACCTTTTAAAACCCATCTCACAGTTTTTGTTCAAATGTATAAAAGGTTCTTTTGGTGATTACCAATTTTGTATAACAATTGAAGAGCCCATACCAGATCTCCAAAGGGTTTTACCCATCTCAGAATGGCTCTTTAAGCTGAAGGATTCATTGCTTTGGGATTCTGCTTTTAGGGGACTATTTCAACAAAAAGAAGTTCCCCAAACAGCTCATTTATCCAACTCAGGTTAGTTTTAAAAAATTCATAAAGAGTTATGTGGTTATTTATTAACCGGTCTATTTGTACTCGAAGAATTCATGTCAATTCTTATTTTAACCATCTACCTTCCTGTGAGTTGTTCTGGGTGCTTCAGGGTCCTACCACATTCCAAAGTTGTGTGACGGGTCATTTGGTAGGGCCCTCACAATTATTGTGTAATATTCTAATTGCAATTATTGTAAATAAGAGCTGTTAATTGGAATGATTACAATTATGTCGGACTACAGTACGTTTCTAGATTTCTGCAGTAATTACATTATTTGAGACGGGTTAACAAACATGCTTGAACTTCCAACATTTTTACACTGTTCACATAAAATGGGGGGATATTTCATTTTGATTTATTAACTAATTTTTTAAGCAGCATAATTATATGGAAACTGTTTTATATGAAATCAGATATAAAAAAAAAAATCCGACACTGTGTTTGTATTTGGCAAATGCAGAGGTACCACTGGTCCTGACGTGTTTTTAAATCAAATCTAAATACCCACCTCGAGGTGGTTCTTCATATTAATGACGAGTTGCATGAATAGTTAGCAGTTTTATGGTACTAGTTCCACCTAAATAAACAACACTGCTTCTCCAAAGATTTTGACCCACAGAATATTTCTTCAAATTGATGTAAATGATGACCGGTTCTGGAAAAGCTGTTCTTTACTTGCATCAGGATTTTTACTGTATACTTGTAAAATGCATAGGGGGACTCATTATTATTATTATTAATAATTTAAAGGGCCTCTTCTGGAAATAAAATTTCTTGAGCTTGTTACGCCGCCACTTTGACCAAGGAACATTTACAGTTCTTAATGGAACTTTCTAAAGCCGCATGTTGATGCAATTTGTGTTTGTGTTATCAGAGTTAGTGGATCGCGGCGATCTCAAGGATGAATCCTCAGCAACGGATTGCCACTATTGGGACAGATAAAGAGCTGAGTGACCTGCTAGATTTTAGTGCGGTAAGCGGTAGAGTTTGCTTATCACTTATCATTTCCATTTTTATTGACCTACTGGGAAAATGAGGCAGCAGACTTGTGGGTTGGAGGTTATGATAATTATATAAAACATGATAATGACTCTTTATTTTCTTTCGCGCAACACGCACCTCCATATTTAGTGTTGCTCACTTACAGTAATAAAACTGTGGAGCCTTATGTACACACAGGGTTTAAGTAAGCAGAAGGAAAACATTGCAGTGGTCAAGCTTTACACCTGCAAATACCCACGTTTTAAACATTTGCATATTAAAAATGAAACATCTTATCTCATAGTCCTAATAGGACCCTGTCAAATGTTTTAATAGAAAATCTTTGTCTATAGACGTATTTGGCTCTTAGTGGCTACTTTTGGGCAGTGTACCTCTTGGGAAGATTGTTCATTGCTGACCGTACCTCTACAATGCACTTGAAGCCATTTTGCCCAGCTGACAGGCTTTAACAGGGGGCAGATTGTTGGACTGTGAGAAGCAAGCTAATCATTTTTTTTTTCTTGAATTGCCCTCCATCCAGGCCATTCTGATCTAGCTGTTAGGAGGTTTTGGGAGCAGTGGTTCCGTGAGGGCACACACACAATGAACAGGCACTGGACCACCCAGACAGACCTCCAGTAGAGAGGATCATTTGATCTGCCAACAAGCACGAGCAGCTTTCACAATTTTGTTGCTCACGTCCAGACACAGGTGGCACCTCCACTACACCCCTGTCTCTACCGATGAAGTTGGGCCGTTGTGTAAAACATAAATGAAAACAAAATACGATGATTAGCAAATCCTTTTCAATTGAATACACTACACTAAGACAAGATATTTAATGTTCAATCGGATAAACTTGATTGTTTTTGCAAATATTCACTCATTTGGAATTTGATGCCTGCAACACATTCCAAAAGAAGTTACCGGGGCGTTTACCACTGAGCTACATCATTCAATAAGTGTTTGGGAACTGAGGACATTAATTGTTAAAGCTTTGTAGATGGAATCCTCTCCTATTTTTGCTCCATGTAAAACTTCAGTTGCTCAACAGGCCGGGGTCTCTGCTGTCGTATTTTGCTCTTCATAATGCACCACATGTCTGGACTGTTTAGTACCCACACTCTGGTACTATGAAGTCACGCTGTTGTAAGATGTACAGAATGTAGCTTAGCTTTGCCTTCCTGAGATAAACAGGGACGTCCCTGAAAAAGACGTTGTTTGGACGGCAGCATATGTTGCTCCAAATCCTGTATGTACCTTTCAGCTTTAATGTTGCCTTCACAGATGTGCTAAGTTACCCCGTAGTTATTCCATATTAGATGACCTCGGGTCCAGAAGAAGGTGTTTCTGGCTGTGGTTGATATGAGTTATAACTTGTACTTGTAGATGGAGAGATGAACTGTGTTTAATGTTAATGATTTTCTGAAATGTTTCTGAGCCCATGTGATAATATCCATTATAGAATGATGTCGGTTTTTAATGCAGTGCCACCTGAGGGATCGAAGGTCATGGGCATTCAGCGTTGGTTTTCGGCCTTGCCGCTTACTTGCAGAGATTTCTCCAGATTTTCTGAATTTTTGGCTGATATTATGAACTGTAGATTATGAAATCCCTAACTTCCTTGCAGTTGCACGATGAGAAACGTTGTTCTTAAACTGGCTTTTTATGCAGTTGATAACAAATTGCTTATCCTCGCCCCATCCTTATTCGTGAACGACTGAGCCTTTCGGGATGCTCAGTTTATACCCAATCATGACATGGCTCAGTTTATACCCAATCATGACCCTCACCTGTGGAATGTTTCAAACAGGTATTTTTTAAACATTTATCTACATTTTCAGACTTTTTTTTTTTTTTAACCCCTGTCACAACTCTTTTGGAATGTGTTACAGTCATCAAATTCAAAATGAGTGAAAATTTGCAAAAAAAACAATAAAGTTTATCCGTTTTAACGTTACATATTTTGTTTTTGTAATGTATTCAATTGAATACTGGTTAAAAAGAATTCGCAAATCATCATATGCTGTATATATTTATGTTTTATACAACGTCCCATCTTAATTGGAATTGGGGTTGTAAAAGCTGGGCTGATGAACATGGTCATTGGACACAGTTGAGTGGTCAACTTTCCTTTTCTCTGATGAGTCACGGTTCAGTTTGCAGCCTCACAATCATCGTGTCCTGATTTGGAGTGAATGAGGAACCTGGGAATCCATGTTTCATGTGATAAAGAGACTCCTTTTGGTTTTGGTGGAATCATGATTTGGACTGGCATTGGCTTTGGTGGTGGTACAGGGCTCCACGTCATCAGAAATGGATCGCCAATTGCTTTCTGATACCCAGATGAGGTCCTGCACCTATAGTGCTGGAGCAGTAACTTTCTTTTCCCCCTAAGTTTTGTGAGCATTAATAAAGTGTTTTATTATTTACATACCTGAACAAATGCAGGCAAAATATTTTACATATCTAAATACATTATTCCTATTGTTGTTTTTAGTAGCAGAATCTTGCATATATAAATAAATGTAGTAATAATTATACATCTGTTATTACTTATTATCGGAATAAAAACAGAGATACAGAATTGTATTATTATTAATACCTACCTGAATAAACACAGTCAACATTATTTTTATTGTGCGTACCTGATTAAATGTATTCCGATTCATGAATCCAAATCAAAATTATTCAAATGATTTCACATACCTGAATAAATGAGTCAGCTAGCTGGAAGGTGACAGTCTAAACCCAGGTCATTATGGTGGAGGACGAACTATTCCGGCATTATATACGTACACTGCTCACCAAAAATAAGGGATATTTTAAAATGAATATGACGCGATTGTTTGTATTTCGCTAAACAAGCCGATCAGAAAAACAACTGAAAAGTCAAAGAAAGTTGTTTCCAACTGGGCCAGCATAGGGGACCACTACAGGGTGCAGGACCTCATATCGGTATCTGACAGCATATGGCCGGATGATGTCCTGCACATATTGCTGACCTGTCAATATAATAATAATAATAATATTAAAAAACTAGCACCTGCAAACAAAAGAGAACCTTCGTCTTAAATGTCATTGTACTTCAGTACAGGTTTGATGTAAGACTTAAAAGAAATGAAAGAAGGTTGTCTGGCCCATGTTCACGTTGACCGGGCGGTACGGGTTCCCTGTTTAGATCAGGAAGTTATGGCACCGGGATGCGCTGAATCTGTGGGTAAGAGCATGCATTATGGATTACTTAAATTTAATTTAATAAACTAAAGAGCATTAATAGAGCAGGTTTTAACAGTTTGGCTAAATGGGAATATACAAAGGTGAAAAACAAACAGACGACAAAGAGTTACCTAACTTTTATTAATATTATTATTTTAAAACTAATGTAATTCCCGTGGAATATCATCCCGGGAGCATTAAGTCTATGAATGCATGGATACCTTCCATTAAGTACTGTATTCCAACACTCCATTCATAATTACAGTTACATCCCCGAAACTCAAACAGAGAAAGTCCATGGTCTCAGCGCACTTCCGTTCTCACCGCACTCCTTTCTTTTGTCTCTCATGTGCAAGTATATGCAAGTTAGCTAGTTGAGAATATTAGTGTTAGGCTTTCACAGCAGCAAAAATGAAAAAAAAAGGAAAAAAGAAAGCAGATAAAACAATCGGAAACGAAACGGTTTGCCGCGCAGCTCGAAAGAGACAGAGAGAAGGCATGGAGGAGAGGATGTGCGTGTGCGAATTCAATGTCGTTTTCAGTGATGTGCAGAGAGACGTATGGGAAAAGAAAATTCAGGCCATGGATAAATCAATACTCATTTTCTCTCATTACCCCACATTACGGGCTTTTTGCCTGGGTTCTTGGGCCCATCCAGGTGTCCGGTGGCATCCTGCGTTTCATGACGATCGGGTTATTCTTTAAAAACGGAAGGTGAAGTGTAACTAGAGATCCATGAGGACACAAACAGGTGCTCAGTCCCAGGAGGTCAGAGAGGCTTGTGATGAACGCTGAGAGAGGTTGAACACTGATACAGCAGGCCATCTTAAACACGATCGCATTCCCTATTCAAGGAACGTCTCGATTCATTTAAAAATCGTTTGTGGACCACATCGTCTAAAACATGACCCTAATCGTATACTGATCGATAAAATGAGTCCTGCGATGTTTCGTCATGGAGTTTGAGATTCGATTCCAGTAAAGCAAGGCATTATATGTATATAAAAATGCTTCTTTACCAGAGCAGCTCTTCTTGCCTGCAAGTCCAGAGAAGTCCGTTTACATGTGCAAAGAAATGCATTGCAAGGATTCATGCAAAAACGAAACAAAAAAAAAAACAAACCAAAACAAAAAAAAACCCCCACATAATATACTATGACACTTGAAAATTTAAAGCTACATAAAAGCTTTATAAATATGATAAAACTCCAAACCCTTAATGAACGCTGTAATTTCAAGCAGTATGGGTACTATATGCTAGCTGGCACTCAATGTTTCGCTTCCCCTCCCCCGAACACACATTTTTCTCAGCATTATTAGATCTGCGTAGGTAATTCATACCATCTTTGGTTGAATGTGTTACTGGAGAAATAAAATTAAAAACCCCCCAAAAAATTAGACAGTACAAAAGAAAAAGTCACTAAAAACAGCATCAACTCTCTGGAGATAACTGAGCCTCGATGTCTACTCTGCAGATGGGGCACTTTTTGTTGGTGAGGAGCCACTGATCGACACACAGCTGATGAAAGAGGTGCATACAGGGGAGTCGCCTGCAGGAGACAAAATCAGGCCTTTAAATTTCAACAGACTAAAGCACAAAAACCAACAGAGGAGTTCACCTGATCTAACAACAGGGGGCGCATGAGGCTTGTTGGAGGCGAAGGATAAACAAAACTACAAGTAAGCAGAGTTACAGGTACAGTGGAACCTCGGTTTTAGTCCGAAATCCGTTTGAAAGTGTCTGACGATAAGTGAAATGAACGATAACCGAAGCTGTTTCCCATAAGAAAATGTAATAATTAATCCGTTCCAGATGCTCAATACACAAAAGTACAGTTTATTTAAAAACAAAACAAGATTATAGTTTCACATACATTAAACAAAAGGCAATAAATACAAACGGTTAAACGGTAAACACTAGGACTGTACCGATCCGATACGGATCCAACGGATCGGAGTCTTTCCCATCACGTTTATGCTTTACTACAATTTGGGCGACACGGCGTGCACTTTTTGTTTTTCCCTGAAGTGCTCCTGTCTCTCCTCTCGGATGACCCCCTTGCCACTGTCGCCATAGGCTTGCTCAAACTGGGATTGGCCTTTTTTAGATAATATACTGTTGTAAAGCTGCTTT
>JAVSBV010000093.1:4421708-4432041 GCA_033117975.1 Parotocinclus spilosoma
TCTCTCTCTCTCTCTCTCTCTCTCTCTCTCTCTCTCTGTCTCTCTCTCTCTGTCTCTCTCTCTCTGTCTCTCTCTCTGTCTCTCTCTTTGTTTCTGTCTCTCTCTCTCTCTCTCTCTCTGTCTCTCTCTCTCTCTCTCTCTCTCTCACACACTCTCTCTCTCTCTGTTGTTTGTTCTCCGTATGCAAATGAGCACAATCATAGTTGCTGTTTAGTATGTGACCAGACCAGCCATGCAGTAAAAGGCCATTCAGAGCCAGTAAGGCTTTGCACAAAGTTGGGAAAATGGTAACCTTGCATTTAAAGAATCAGATTATTTGTCATTTTTTATTCAGTATGTTCGGTTCTGTAATCTGCACGAAGACTTTGTTCTTCCCAATTGGTTTACTTCAGTTTGATGTGTTTTGTACGTTATAACAGTAGATACGAGTGATGAATATTGTGCTCTGGTGGAATCACAGGAATGGATTATCAATAACCCAGGGCAATATTGATGTTTTTTCGACTGCAATTTTCTGGCTTGTACATGAGACCGTGCGGTGGAATGTCGTTACCTGCAAAACAATATTGGCTCAAACAGCACACAGACACACGGATTCATATATCTTTACCCAACAGCCTTCGTAAAATGCAATTTTGAGAGAACTAGATATTGTATTTGTTCATCACATACCAGATGTTGAATCTATTCAATTGCCAACCTTTATATATTTATTTCTGTTTTTCCTGCGTTCTTGGTGCCTGTCTTTGAGCGATGCAAGGCTGCATAAAATATGAACTTTATCAGGTTTCAGCGCTCAGCTGTTTTGAAGAGGTTGAGCTATACATCACTGCCAAATCAGAGTGGCCCAGTTGCTCGGGGACGAGTGCCAACATGCGCCGGGGAGCAACATGTTTCTAAGCATGATTTATGTAAAGCAAAATAAATGATACTATGAATTGCCAGCACGTGTGTAAAGCCCAGCTTCTGAATAGAAGTACAATGGATTAGTCATACAACTCGACTTCTTTTCTTGGCTAGGGAAAAGGCTCGGTACTCGGTTACTAGTTTTTCATAGTAAGTGAACGTGGCACTGTTTTTGGCAAACCTTAAATTAGGTTTTTTTGGTATTCCGAAATACAAGACGGTAGACATTCTAAAAATAACGAACCAAGAACCTTCGAGGTTTTTGAAAAACCAAGAGGTTTTCACAGTGCATGTATCACTTCTGAATTTCAACTTCTCTTTATTAATCATTTTAAAGTCAGTCAAGTATAGTCTGTCACATCACCACATCTGCCAACGGTAAAATCTTAATAACGCTGTTATTTGAGCAAATTGTTTTCTGGATCTGAACTGGTCCACTCTTCATTATTACATTTACATTTATGTAATTTAGCAGACGCCCTTATCCAGAGCGACTTACAGCTGATAGTCTTACAATTCAAGCTATTGTAGGTTAAGAGTGTTGCTCAAGGACCCAACTGTGGCAGCTTGGCAGAGGTGGGATTTGAACCCTGGACATTTGTCTAGTACCTTAACCACTAGGCCACCACAGTCCTTGTCACAGTTATTACCTACGTTATATGTACTGCATGGGACAGCATTAGCCTGTAGGGAATAGACCTGGTGAGGGTGTAATTATATAGCTCTATATAATATATATATATATATATATATATATATATATATATATAAACTTTTAAAACTTTTTATATTATATAAACTTTGCTTGTTCTTTTGGATCAGCAGATTTAGTCGTATAGGAGCTGCAACACACCATGGCATGACATGCAGGTTAACAGATTGTACACACAGAACTACCTAATACAATCAATATTTTGTGTTATAAGCGTAACCGTTCTGGTAATCGAGACGCCTAAGCCACAGTGAAATGTGACGTTCGGACAAAATATTGAATTATTGAATATTTACAACATGTTAAATGCATTAACTTGAAGTTTATGTTGTATATGGTGTTTTTGAAAAAGAAAAGTGGCATTTTCATTTCTTTACGGTCAAAAAGAAGCAATAAATGTGGTTAATACTGATTATTGCGATTCAAGTGGTGTAACTAATGCAATCCGTCCCTTATCTTCCTCTCAATCCACATCGGGCCGCGGGCCAGCCAGTGCCCACCCGGTAACCCCAGGCAGGGTGCCAGTACATCATGAGGCACACACACACACACTAAGGTCCACTCTTTAGAGACACCAATTAACTGAACACACATGTCTTTGGACTGTGGGAGGACACCGGAGTACCCGGAGTAAACCCACGCAGACACGTGAAGGACATGCAGCCTCCACACAGAAAGAACCCAAGCCGCTCCACGAACCCAGCGGTGCCACCCACCGAGCCACTGTGCCACCCGGTGTAATTAATGGAAGTAAAACTATAAAAACCATTTCTCTAGCTGACGCTTCATAAAAATGAAAACAGTCACATTAAAACGATTAGGGTAAAATTAACATTACTGGCAAGCAGAAAACAACAAAATCATTCACCCATTTAAACCACTCGGTTCCAGTTCAAATCGTATTACCTTGATCCCATACATCCTATATTTTCTGGAGAGAGATGAATGATAAGTACATGCATCAACCTCCAGTCAGCTGCTTGTTAAACTGACTAACGACAGCATCGATCATAATACCTAGTCAGAACCTTTTCCTGGAATACAGTCATTGCCTTATGACATCATATCGGCCAGCCTTAATGCAGTTAATACATTAGAACGGTTCTAGCTGTGCATCTGTTTGAGTTCAGTGGTTTTGTATGAGACGGTACAGATGAGTGGAGCCGGCTAATGGAGATGTGGATCTGCTTTGTTGACAGGTATAGATGAGAGGACAACCGAAGCATCTTGGGCCCCAGGTGGCCAGTCCAGCCCTTCCTATGACGAGTCCTCCAGGGTAAGACTGGTCTCTCTCTGATTATTAGCCATCCCCTTCTCTTGTTTGGTCTTTTACTCTGAGTAACTGCAACTCTGGCCCTACAAAATAGCTTACACTGCACATCATTACGTTAAATCACCAGAATTAAATACGTAATTAAACAAATTTCGATACAAATATCAAACGTGTCAAAGAGACGAGGGCCGAATGTCAGAGGAAACAAAGGCGCTTGCTATACATTTTTACAGTTTCTAATTAAAAGTCTTCTGATCAGCATAACGGCTTGAGTGAAAAAAGAGTTGTTTAAAAAATAACATATTTGTTGTAAAAAAAAAAAACCTCACAAAATATCAATATATCATGCACTCGAGGTGTCATGGACTCAGCTTGTGCAAAAACTGATGATCCAAGTTTATCCCAGCATGATTCAACAACATTCCAAAGAGGGTCGGTAGTGAATGCTTGGCTTTCTGTCTTTAAGTGCCCCCATAAATGCTCCATGGGTTTTAGGTGAGGGGATAGACTGTGGTGTAAATCCATTGCAGTCAATGGCCTGTGATCATTTTTGGTTTGGTTTTTCGGTTGTTGCAAAGCTTTTAGATATGAGTCGGGTTATTTTGAGTGTATGTGGTTTGTGTGTGTACCAGTTCATCACAAAGTCACGTAGGGGTTGCTGCTACAAATCCCATGACCTCCCGGTCATGTGTGCATATGATACCTGAACCAGACAGAAGCAACCAGGACTCAAACCCAACCTGGGTCCCTGTCGGGGTGGACTGGCATATTCGAGCGCTGCGCCACCTGAATGCCAAGATGTTTATTTTATCACACGTATTAAATAAGAATATTTTGTTCCTTTACATCAGCAGCAGTTATTAATAAAAATGCAAATATGACAGACCACTTAAAATGATAATGATCAATATTATTGGAGGGTGATGTGGAATCTCTAAATAAGGACTGGTTACATTTCCAAGGCTTCCAGACCTAGCACTGGGTGATTGGTTTGGAATCATGGATGCATTTCAGATCTGTGATAAGCCGAGGTTTTCATGCATGCAAATCGAGTCAACGGGTGCTCTGGCCTTATTTCATTTTGCGCACACACACACACACACACACACACACACACACACTCAGTAACAGTGTGTAACAGCGTGTGAGGATCTCTCTGGTTCTCTGTTTGTTTCTCTTTAACACATCGGTTTGTTCTGGGTGCCCTGTATGAATTTCATTTAATGTCACTCTCCTGTCACATCTTATCAGAGATCTGTCAAGTGTCAGAGGCTCCCGTGCCGTGTTACCTTGTTTATTTTCCAATGTCCTTCCCCAGTGCACATCTTCAGGCTTTGGTTCCACTGCCTTCTTGATTTGAATTGTACGTCGGAGATGCTTCAGATATCTTTGCTCAAGGTGCATCTAAATCAGAAATACAGACAATGTGAGTGCCAGGCATCACAGCTGTTCCACTCCTTTATTAGTCTAACACGCACACACATGTGCGCTAACCGGCCACTTTATTAGATACACCATTTCTAGTACAGACTTGGAGCACTTTTTTGCCTTTAAAAGTAAATATACTGCTCACAAAGATCTATGAAATATCCCCTATTTTTTTGTGAGCAGTGTACATGTCTCATAGGATCGTTAACTGAATTCTGTTGTAGTCATAATATAGTCATTTGTATTGTTTTTTTTGTTTTAGTATAGCTTTAGATAGATAGACAGACAGTTGAAAAGTGCAAATATGAAAAAAAAAACTGTGCAATGACAAACAGTGCAAATAGTAAAAGGAACGGTGCAATTACAGACACAGTGCAGTCATGTGCAATTGTGTGTGATCAATTAATGAAGGTTGTTTAGTCAAATATATCTACAGTAGATTCAGTATCAAATGTAAAGGTTGCATTCTTAATGTAAAATGCATTCTTAACATTTCCCTTCGTTTTTATTTAAGTCATTATATGCTCAAGATGAAATTAAACGTCTATAAACCCGTTTTAAGCAGTATTAGTGTTTAAACATGCAATATCCACGCAAATAGATTGAACTTTTTGGAAACAAAAACGCATCCCAGATGTATGAGTCATGTCTCTATTCAACAATTTTAACATTACAGGAGAGCAATTGTCTTCTAGTTAACGGCTCAGCAAAATCACACTGTGGTAACCTAGCGGTTAAGGTACTGGACTCTGAAAACGATGGTATCGGGTTTAAAACTCACCTCTGCCAAACTGTTACAGTTGGCTCCCTGAGCAAGGCTCTTAACCCACGATTGCTTGGATTGTAAGACTGTATGAGTTGTAAGTCGCTCTGGATAAGGGCGTCTGCTAAATTCTCCCTTTGCACGGGTTTCAGGGTGGACCTACCTGGGGAATCGGGGACGTGACCTACAATTTCTTTTTAACAAACCTATCACTTTAAGGTTTAATTTAAGGCTCATATTAAAACGTCTCTGTTTGTGCATCCCCTTCTTAAGCCACTCCGGTGTTCCATGACGTTGAAAAAAAATTAAATTATGGGATATTTCTTTTTGAAATACCCCATGATGTTTGTGAGCAGTACACTTTATGTATGAAAAGTCTTACTTGTCAGAGCTGTATTGTAACATTTCAGACTCGCCGCAGATGAATCGTATGCATCGTAGCGTTCTGCTCTTGTGGTTTGTTCGTGGAGTGCTATCACAAGGATCAACCGCAGACGCTCGATAGCAGGCCATGAATTCCCCTGCTTGTTTAAATCTTATCAGCATCCTCGTGTGTCGCAGCACTCGTGTGGAGATTTACCGGAATCTGTAATCTCTCATCAGATAAGCGAATGCACTGGGGATGGTTTTATTTATTCATTCTGATTCAGCGTGAAACATTTGTTCCCTGTCCTTATCGGGCGATTTTTTTGGTATTGTATACGTTACACACGTTCTCTCGCGCGTTCTCGCTCTGCCAGTGCTTCTGTGATTAGCGGGCTGTGAACAGACTCCAGTCCCTGAGTACTGACCTTGGCCAGCAGCCAGACTGGAGACGCCGGGCAGCCACAGCCGCGGGGCCTCGCGTCTGACAGCCCAATTCGTGCCCCGCCATCCCGCTATGCCTCATCCTGTCCATCACGCTCCTATCACCTGTCGCCAAGCCGTTCGAACGCAGTTTGCCATTCACCTGGAAGCAGGGAGAAAACTCTTTGTGCCACATCAGGAGACCGGGTCATCTGCTAGAGCGTTGGCCTGCATGCCTAAGCGGTGATTTGACAGTCATTTAGTCGCGGCGGTGACAGCGTACACACCACAGGAGGACCGTGTGTTTAAAGATGATGAGCCAGGCATGATTGATGATCTAATGGTCCCTGAGGAGCAGGGACTCCCTGCCTGTGCTGGCTCATTCGCCCTGTTCTCCCTTCAGACCTTCCCCTCCACGGCGATGTCCTTTTCTAATGCTCTGGCAGCTGTCAGCTCCGGGTCACCAAAAGCAAGCAGGTGGAATGCATGCATACTAAGAAGAATTTTGCATAAGCCAATGTAGGATGTGTGTTTTATATTGCATCATACTACAATTTGAGTACTGTATGTGTTATCGTACAGGTTGTATTGATTATGGGGATCGTATGGGTAGCATTGTCGCCTCACAGCAAAAAGGTCCTGGCTTCGACCCCAATTGGAGTGGGTCCTTTCTGTTTGGCGTTTGCATGTCCTCCCTATTTCCATATGGGTACTCTGGTTTCCTCCCACAGTCCAAACACACACCAAGTTTGAAAGTTGTAAGTATGTATGCCCAACAATGGATCGGTGCCCTAACTAGGGCTGTTCCTGCCTTGCGCCCTATGCTGCCGGCTAGGCACCATCTGTCCTGCAACCCTGTCTAGGATCAAGTGGATAAGTAAGTGAATGCCACCTCAAAAGCCAATCAGTGCTAAGAACCAATGTCCATCACTCCTGTGTGAATGTGGGGTTGCGGGTTCAGCCGGTGCCCACCCTGCAACTCTTGGCGCAAGGGCAGGAACAACCCTAAATGGGGCGCCAATCCATCGTAGGGCACACGCACACACATTCACACACTAAGGGCCACTTTAGAGACACCAATTAACCTAACACACACGTCTTTGGACTGTGGGAGGAACCCGGAGTACCCAGAGTAAATACATGCAGACTCCACACAGAAAGAACCCAGGCTGTTCCACCATCATCCTGCTCGGGTGTTTGGAAGCCTGTTTCTGTTTGTTAGCCTCCCTGCTGCCATCTTAGCAGGCTTTATTGTATGTTATTACCCTATCTACGTTTATGGCTTTATTAACATGGAAAGACAAAAGACAAGATTTTCGGGTCGCATCTGCAATATCAAACACTCCTTTACTCCTGTTTGCAATTTCCCACTGCTGTCTCTTTAAAAACAAATAAATAAATAATAAAAACAAATAATAGGGCCATGGGATTCAGTGAAATTTTTTTTTTCTTTTCCCGTGATGTACGTGGAGTATATGAGCTTGAGAAAGGAAAAGCCTATAGAAGCTGGAAGCTGCGGCTGCTCTGGGCCTCAGGAAGAAGTTAATATAGTTTGCGACTGCAGCGGCAGGCATATTTTCACAGGGCCTGGGATTAAACAGCTACAGAAACTCTTTTATGGTGGGGAACCCTGAGTTTTAAAGGACCATACTGTGACCGATATTTAGAGCCAAGCCCCTGAAGCTGATAACGGTCATGAAAGAGCAGTGTTTAGCTGCGGAAGAAAGGAAGAGGGAGTGGGGGGTGGGGGCGCGGGGTATGTGCTGAAAATACCTGGGTAAGATTAGACCGCTTTCAACATCATTTACCCATCTAAAATGTTAAATATTCTGATTTCTAATTTAAAAATGCAGAAATGCTCCACAGAGTCGTCAGCTAGATGTTGGCTCATCCTTTACCTGGTATTCTTTGCTGTAAGACGTCTGATCCTGTTATTTGTAGTTCAGTTGTGGTTTAATAAGAAAATCCCCAGTTGAAAGCAAAACGAGTTATAGCTTCTAGGTCATCACGTTTCCATTTGCACAGTGCCGCTGGTGTAATTTGTTATGATGAATTGTGGCCAGACACAACATTCCTGCGGTGCTTCTTGATGTAAGCAGATACTGCTATTGTCTGTGAAGTGTTTGTGCTTTCAAGATTCTGTTGTTATTGCATGACGGGTCGTATCCACCTTAATGGAACCACTTGAGCAACGACTAGCCATTCATTCCCCCGCCGTCGTTTATTCGCTTACATATCGCCTGCATGCCAATGGAATTTGAGTACTCAGGATTTTCAGTGGACGGAAAGTTACAGTCTTACAGACTAGGCTGTGGTACGATGTGGTGATGTTAGATTGGATAAGATTCATTCATTCATTCATTATCTTCAGCTTAATCCACACGGGGTCCCACCTGGCAACTCTGGGTGCAAGGGCAGGAACAACCCTAGATGGGACGTCAATCCATCGTAGGGTGCACAAACACTTAGTCATGCACACACACACTAATTGGCTGCTTTAGAGACACCAATCACGTCTTTGGATGAGAGTAAACCCACGCAGACACATGCACATGCAGACCTTGGGATCAGGTGGTATTCGACCCATTTTGACTGGAAACGTTACCTTTGTTCCCGTCTTGGTTAAACTGGTGTAAGTCGAGCCGTGCGTATCGTTTCAGTCGAAACCCGATTCACGGTTTATGATTCCCGAGTCAGGACGTGGTACACAGTGATTCAAGTTTACAGTGGCCCTCAGAGAAGATCTCGACTTTTCTTATCATGTTTTATCTTTTTATTGTGTTTGCACACCTGCAGTACTGAATTCTTAGTGCAAACAAGTCTCCACTAACCTGAAAAGCTTAGTTTAACAGTCATCCCGAAAGCAAACAGGAATTTAATGCTCCAGAAGACAGGCTGCAGTTAGCATTAGCGCTTTATTTATTTACATTTATGACATTTAGCAGACGTCCTTATCCAGAGCGACTTACAATTCATACAGTCTTACTATCCACGCAATGATGGGTTAAGGGCCTTGCTCAGGGACCCAACTGTGGCCTGGACCTTCTGTTCCATAGTCCAGTGCCTTAACCACTAGGCCACCACAGTCCCACATTCCATTTATTAATTTATATATATTTTTTAACACTTTATTATAATCTAAGTTAATGTAAGTGTTTTATACATGACTTTACTTATCATGGTTATTATTTGGTTATTTTTCTAACCAAGTTTTGAAATAGTAAATGATAGTAAAGAAAAACTTTGCTGTTGAGATTAGTATTAAAAACCTAAAATTAAAAGATTTGGCATTACATTTTTGTCTTTTAGATGCAGAAATTTGGAAGTAGGTTTTAGGTAAAATACTGAAGATATTTATGGATGCACCAGATGGATTTTAGGATTTAGAAGGCCACAGCATCACCCAAAAGACGAGCCACTCTGAAATACACCACTATCGCCATCATCATTTGTTTGCTACTTCTTTACAAGTATTGGCTCTAATAGTGAGGAAGCTCATTCCGACTCTACGTGTATCACCATCATTGTTGTTGTGTTAAAATGGAAACAAAAACGAGAAAATGATTGGGCCTATCCTGACATTTTTCACTATGCATAATATAATTACATTATCATCACGACTTTAATTCTGTAATATGTGTGAGCTGGGTTTTTAGAGTCCTAGGGCCAAAGCAATAAATTCAATTCTATTAAAGCAGTTGAACTCTTGTACGGCCAGAGTAATATATTGTTTTGTTATTTTCTCGCTCAAACACACCTGATGCAACTTAGGAACCGAAGAGCAGGTTTAGTAGGTGTGTTCTGAGAGCCTTATGTGTTGCAGGTTTGCAGGTGCAGGTTTATTAAAAAATAAAACTTTCGATATGATTGTAATGCCTTGGAGATTTTGTTCGGAATATGTCAGTATTCAATTAATTTACTTTAAACATCATTTAAACTTTAAACCAAATGATCACAGGTCACAGTCACACACTAATGGCCACTTTAGAGACATCAGTTAACCTAACTGTGGGAGCCTTTGGACTATGCCTTTGGACTGTGGGAGGAAACCAGAGTACCTGGAGTAAACCCACGCAGACAGAGGGAGGACCCAGGCCGCTCCACTCTGGGATAGAACTGGGGACCTTCTTGCTGTGAGGCAGCGTGCTGCCCTGGGCCAAATATGTTTGTTTTTTTTTTCAACATATTTATAATTTATTATACATACTATATTTTACATACTATTTTTTATACATGTGACTTTGGGGCAGTGTGAACAGAATGAAACACATTTATAGTTCTGATTTGATTTGATTTGGTTCCCAAACTTTTTTTGCAGTATCCCCGTTTTATAGATAACCTTTTTTCTGCAGTGCACCCCAAAACAAACACACGCACACACACACACGCACACACACACACACACACACACACACACACACACACACACACATACACACACACACACACACACACACACACACAC
>JAVSBV010000093.1:4486133-4524865 GCA_033117975.1 Parotocinclus spilosoma
GTTAAGGGCCTTGCTCAGGGACCCAACTGTGGCAGAGGTGGGATTTGAACCCTGGACCTTCTGGTCCATAGTCTAGTGTCTTACCCACAAGGCCACCAAAGTGTTTATATGGATAGTACAAGGTTTTTAGTAAACAAGTGCATTTTGAAAATGGAAATAGGGAAGCTTGGACTTTGTTTTCCAAGTAGACGAACCTCCCTGATACATATCACATTTCATATTGTTCATGTCTCCCAATTCAGAAAGTGGCCTCCATAAAAGAGGTGGGAACTTTCCAAAGGTTATATGAAGTTTTAAAATCTGAGTCACAAAATAATCGTTTTTTTTCATAGGAGAAAGAACCTTTATTATAAAATGTCTGACATCTTCAGAAGGTTTACTGATTTGCTGAACCAGTACCAGCTCAAGCAGCCAGAGCAGCTTTGTCATTGTAACGGGGTGAGAGAACGATTGTTAACAGGAGAGCGGCTGTGAGAGCTTGTCGCGGTTAGTCAGTCAGCAGCGGCTGCTGTCGGGCAGCTGTTCAGGCACCTGTGCTGCAGGACCCAGCCTGTCTGTCTGAGAGAGACGAGGGGGAGCTTGGTGGCTGTGACTGAGACGAGGCCTCTTGTAGGATACTCATGCACGACTGTGTAAAAGTTAAGGCTTTTTTTTAAGTGCCCTTGTCACCAGCGTGACGAGATGATGTGGCAGCAGGCCAGGGGAGATGAGTGAGGCTATGAGAGTCGGAGTGGGGGCTGGAGTGTAGTATTCAACTCGCCTCAAGGTCTTTCGCAAGTGAGATCCCTGGCTGTGAATGACAAAAAGATTGTCATTTGCTCTTGACATATCACTCAGACCCTTGTTTGGGTGTGAGTTGCACTTAGCAGGAATGACGATGTGGAAACACAGAGGACAGGAGCTCCAGGGTGGCTGGTTCAGACCCAGAACTCTTCTTTCATGGCACCTAATGACACACGGAGGAGAAAAGCTCAGTACTCAAGCATGGAGGGTTTCACCTCAGAAGTGTCACAATGTTTGTTCTTGCTTAATGACTTTAATTAGGCCCGGACTATAGGACTGCCTCACGGCTTTAGAGACTCAGGTTTGAGTCCTAACTAAGTTTGCATGTTCTCCCCATGATTGTGTTGGTTTTCTCCAGGTACTTTCCTCTCATATTCTAAAAGACATGCGTTAGGCCAACTGCTGTCTCTAATATACAAGTGTGAGTGTATGCCCTGCTGTGGACTGACACCCTGTCACAGGTTTGGTCCTGCCTTGCTCACATTGTTAGGCCCTGGATAGGCTCTCGGCCCTGACCCTGGCCCCTAGCGAATTACAATACAGAAAATAAATGATCCATGTAGTCATGACCAATATGGGTTCTTTAACGGCTAATATATAGTCAACAGGCTCAGCAATGGTACATATATTCATTCATTTATTATCTTCTGCTTAATCCACACAGGGTCGCGGGCCGACTTGTGCCCACTTGGCAACCTTGGGCGCAAGGGCAGGAACAACCCTAGATGGGGTGCCAATCCACAGTCATGCACACAGTCACGCACTAAGGGGTCACTTTAGAGACACCAATTAACTTAACATGCACGTCTTTGGACTGTGGGAGGAAAGCAAGTTTTAGTAGCTCCACAAATGGCCCACGAACCCTCGGATGGCACAGCCAGGTCTGGCATCCATGAAGCAAATCTCCTATTCCACTACATCCCAAAAGTTCTTGACCTGGTGAATGTAGATCCCCTTATGCAGTGCCCCTTTTGAAAGTTTAGGATACTCGTACAAAGGTACACACGTCTGTTGGATCCAAACTGCACTGGCATGTATTAATTTATTTTTATATACATCCACCGATTTGTGTAAAACTGCAACGTCAACAAAACAAAGTGACAAATCACACCGAGCCCGGTCACCTTAAACGAATGGTCTCTACTCCCCGCTGACCTTCACAATTAAAGATGTACTGCATAACAGCTGTATTTACTTTGTGACTTTTTGGACCTGTTTTTAAAAGAAAAGTATTTTTATACGTAGCGTTTTTTCTGCACTTATAGGAAGATTTTTATTTGGGCTTCAGGAGTTCTTTGCATCAGGTTTATTCTGGCTTATGAATAAAAATTTGGTATAAAAAAACACTAGTGTAATTCTCATAAGCATGTCAGGACTGTATATAGTGAATACGAAAGGGACCTGAAAGCTTCTGGAAACAAGATTCTGTCCAGTCAAGTTACTGTTATGCACTGTTTAGTACATAGTAAGCCTTTTTTGGTTAATAGGAGTCATTTCTGGTACCACACCACACTCTAATAAACTGAATATTGGATATTCTTGGCTGTAAGCTGTGAAGCTTGGAGTGACCTCACTATTGAGCCCGAAACATCACACTCAGACCTTTTATTTTTTTAAACCCTGTTTTAATTGGAAAAATGTGAGTAATGGAAATGAAGTGGAAATGAATCAGAAGGAACAAAAACTGATTTTATCGTCCCACCAGGTTCTTATTATGAAAGTATTGATGCTAACTAAAATACTGTAGTTAAAGCATATTACCACACCATTTATCACAATGTCAATATCAGTGGACCTTATTGAGAAAGAGTGTGTGTGTGTGTGTGTGTGTGTGTGTGTGTGTGTGTGTGTGTGTGTGTGTGTGTGTGTGTGCTTGCTTAAGGAATCAGCTGGTCCTTCTGCTTAGTCGGATTTTTGCCTAGACTGCCATCTACAGACAGCAGCATTGTTTGCAAGTTTCAGTCGTGAGTGATGTGTGTTTGTTTCTTTGAAGCCAGGCTCCTAATGCAGGGTCAGGACCGGGCAGATCAGGTCCTACAGAGATGGATGTGCCTTGGGATAAAACATCCCACTAAAACTGTAAGAATAACTCCAGAGTTTTGAGGTTTGATGTCGCTTTCATGTGGCCGCCGCTCTTTGTTCTCTAAAGAATCTCTTTTCTTCCTTCTCTGTCGTAATTTGTCAGTGCTGTGGGATTTTCGGTCTCACTTTACTGTCTTGCTTTTGTCTTAGTGTGTTGACTAAGAGAATCTTGGGCTTGCATGGACAGTTTTATGTTCCACAAGAACAAGTTTCGATGTAATGATACATAATCATTTTATCAGCCAGGATAAAACTTGGGAAATAGATTTACAGACCCACTTTACTTAATACTAAAAAGTCAATGTTATGCTGTCCTCGAATTTACTACAGGTACTACATTTCCCAGAATGCCCCAGTATCCTTCCAACAGGCTGAGAAGCTAAGGCTTTCAGTCAGAGCCTCTTTCTTTCTCTTGGAGTAACAGACGTTCGCAAATATCTGAAAGAAAGTCAGCCAGAGTAATGGACGCTCATTGCAGTTTAGTTAAAGCAATTAACAAAGTGTACACTTGTTCTGTTATTTATTATCCACAGCAGTTTAGTGTTAAATGACTTAATCGGTAGTGTTTAACAGGCTTATTTTCATGCACCTGTGCTCCTATGACTGATTGGCAAGCAGATGGGTACAGCTGTGCCACTCTACCCCAGTACAACAAGTAGTCTAGAAAAGACCTGGCTGGTTGTACTACTTAGTGAGACAGTAATCAAACTCAAAGTCAGAATTATTTCTGTAGCGCTTTTTATAACGAAGCATTGTCTCAAAGCAACTTTAGAATATTGAATGAGCAATCCTAGGCTGACAGTGGCAAGGAAAATCCCTGAATATAGAAGGAAGAAACCTTGGGGGGACCAAGATTTAAAAAGGGATCCGACCTCCATGGGTTCATTGAAAGTTTGTAGTTAAAGTTGTAGAAATAGTAAAACTAAGTAAATAATACAGTTTAAATGAGTAATAAAATTGCTTTTATTAAAAAACAACTGTTGGCTGTAATCTCATTTAGCAGGGCTGCATTGTTTCATTCATTTGTAATTCTTGATTGAGAACAAACAACGCACTACTGAAATACTCTCTGCTGAATTACCCACACTGAGTTTGAACCCCTGTGTAGTTTTATTTCATCATTTACTATCACGCCACCTCGGATGATTGCCAGCCCGCTACTGTTGTTCAAAGCTCAGACGATGTATACACCTCACACACAACACACACACACACACACACACTGCTCATTCTGCTCTGATATCTAGGTTATCAGGTCATAAACCCTCCACCAGAGGGCAGTGGTCTTGGATTGTTTTGGGACGTGTGTTTGCGTGTGGGCACGGGGTGTGTGCATGTCTGACCAGCGCACACACAAGCATGTATGAATGTCGTCTGGAGGGAGATGAGCTCATCAGATAAGCGATTAGATAGATGCCCGTGGTTTGACTGCATCTGATCCTGAACAGAGACATGTGCACCTCTGGGATGGCCGCTGTTTATCTGCATTTGGGCTGCTGAAATTTACCACTGACAAGAGAAGGCCAGATAATGGAAGTGACAAGCAGCCCAGACCCGAGCCGCTTTCATCTGCAAGAGAAAAAGAGCAGTGGATAGAATAGACAGTGTGAGATTAGACTCATTGTTCACATTCCTCCCTCTTGTATGTTATTTACACAATCAGTTGTGCATGTGCGGGCCTTTGTGCATGATCTAGAGATCAAAGTGCATTTAAAAAACTGTTTTCCTTAACACTTACCAATCTTAGGGAGACTATTAATGGTTTTTCTAATAACGGGTGCCTTTAGGGTATTAGTACACACACGGTTCACTCAGTCATTCATCTAAAATGCTTTCCTTCATCTCATGCTCATGTTACACTGTATTAACACTGGTTCAGTTTAATATGCTGACTGGCGGTTACCACAAAGACACATCATTGGTTGTGTCTGAAGGAGGGGAGGCCGGACGGTGCTCGGCGCCTGGCCATTGGAGTCAAATAATTTAATAAGTTATCACTCGCGCGTACAGTCATTTAAGACTGAACAATAAAGGAAACAAGTACAACCTTTAATTAAAGTAAATTTGTATTGATTAAATAATGCTTCATCAAGAAATATTTTTAACGCACTTAAATGTGCTACAGTTTCTGGCAACCCTGCGTTTCATAATTTGCCTTTACAGCCTTTTGCCAATAAAACAGCACTTTAACTGTAACATCTTAGAAAGTGGAAGAATACAGATTTCACTTTACAAAATGTCTTAATCCTGTTCAGGGGAATAAGCACTTTCAGATGAAATACCCTTTTTAGCTCACCCTGCAGATTGTGTTATGGGGTTTTAGATCAGTGGACTTTAGGTTGGTCGGAATGAAACTTGATTTTGGTGCTTACCACCCTCATTACCGAGCGTGCAGAAAGAATAAGCATCCTTATCCAGCAAGTTTGTCACAGTACCAGTTGATTTCCACTTTTTGTAATCATTGCCATATATATAGCTATATATATGTACCTATGTTGTATGCTATGACTTGTCTCCTGCTTGAATTGTGTGCCTTTCCCATGTTGATAAGAATTTATACATCTACAATTTGTACATCTGTGTACTGCTTGGAAGTTCCTACACAGTAATTGTGGCACACATGATTTTATAAAATAAAAAAAAAATTCATTGATTGAAATTTACTTTCATTTAAGGTTGGATTATCTCCAATTATATTTCACCTGTTGCTCAGTGGTCTTCGCACTACTTTGCTGGCAGTGTTTTGCACTGGTATGCTTGGATCAGACACAGCAGTGCTGCTGGAGTTTGTCAACACTGTTCAGCACCTCTCTTGTTGGTCCACCCTGTATATGTAAAGTCAGATAAAGAAAGGATCTTGTATGGCACAGATTGTGTCGTCATTCTCTAAACCTTTAGCAATGCTCAGAGGACGCTTTGGGCTGGATATTTTTGGTAGATTGACTATTCACTATTGCAGTGACATTGAGGTGTCAGAAAAATTCCAGCAGCACCTTTGCTTTTTGGAATCCGATGAGGTATACTGCAATATAACGTTATGGCTATTTCTAGTATTATGGAAAGAAACCTGTTTATATGTTTGCTTAGGTTATGTTAAGCTATAATGCATGTCAAGTGCAAGCCAAGCAGGCACGGGTTACGTTAGCCCGGTTTCTACTGACACTTGAACTACATTTGGAAGTTGCAGGCCAGACTGCAGATTAATCAGAGTGGACGTCAGGTAACTAGGTAAGGTTTTCTTTAAATGGTTTTGGCCTGGCGTATGCTTGGCCTGGCATATGCTTGAGTGACAAAGCAGGTCAGACCGAGATCTTGGCAGGTTTAATCGGTGTGTAATAGTGTATCCTGGCATTCGTACTTGTGTACCAACCTTATATAAGGCGGTTGAGTAGTCCTATTCAGCATGTCATCCATCAAGCACGGAGGAAGGTCACAGAAAGAGCAGCGCAGTCTAATAAACAGCACACGAAAGCAGAAAATGAAAACAGGAATCATATTTTATTAATGTAGCTGTGCTTGTGTATTTGTGTGTGCGTGCGTGATGATTGGACAAACATCTGGTTCTCAGTGTTTGGTCTGCCTTTGATAGTCAGGCCAATGTGGGCTGTAATGTTTCCTCTACCTAGTAGGACCTTTGAAAATTTCTTCATTTCCCAGCTTCTTACCAACCTCCACACTGTAGGAGAAAATATACATTTGTAGAAGAGCTTTTCTACTACATGGCCTTCACACAGGCGTAACTTCAAGTTCTGGTTGGATACAGACCCTACATATGTGGCTGCTTTCTCTTTGAATTGATCTTGGTGGGTGGATTAATTTCATATAATTATACAGTACTGTGCAAAAGTCTTAGGCCACCTTTAGATTTGTTTTCATTTATCATATTATAGTGGCCATATATAACACATTTCTGAGTACTGGATCCAAAAATGTGAAGCAATACTCTATTCCAATGATCTTCTTTCAAATATTTGTGAGCTTTTGCATATCTTTTTACCCTGTTCCACTTCTGAAAAATCGGTTTCTTGGCTGCTACACACCAAAAAGATCACCTGATCAAATTTCTATGGACTGTAGAAGGGTCAGTTTGGCATCCTGATACTACCCAGAGAACTCCCAGGTACTGCTATTGCATAAGTTTAAAAAGATAAATCACACTAAATACTTGCTACTATAACCTATAAAAGCAGTTTTTAATACTGCATATACATTTCCTGTAATTCCTGGTTGTATTTGAACAAAAAGGCATGTATATCCACTGCAAATTACAAAACAAGGACCTACACTACATGGGATACTGATTTATGTGCCACCAACTTGAGCAACAGAAAGATGATACAAGTAAAGGAGTGTTTATAAAGAGTGATAAGACAAAAATAAAAGTTGAGGTTTTCCCTGTATATTATTGCCTGTTCTCTTTAGCTTCTCTAAGGATTTGTGTAGGCAGTCAGTGAAAACAAACAGCGAACAGTTCCAGCTCCGCCCAGGTCCCATTGGTACCAATGGATGCTCAAAATCATTCAGTGCTATACTGGTTACTTAGAGGCCAAAAACCTCAGTACACAGTCAATTGTCTTTCAACAATGAAACAGAATGTATCTTTATTTTCACACACTTTTCACAAAAGCTTTAGTTTGTGTTGTTTACACACATTTTATAGGAAAGGAGAGATTTTTATATGGAGGTGTCCAAAGCTTTTTTTAAAGGCAAATCTACTGTTTATTGTTGTTGATTAGACCCAAAACTTTCAAAAGGGGATTAGGTTACCCTTATTTAACCATGATTGCCGTCTTTGTGAGCTTTAGCAAATCCCATGTTCCCCTTCTGCTCTCATTCCAAAAAATATGAATCCTTATCAAGCTTCCTTGGCCTGAAGAAGGGTCCAATTTTGAAGCTTCCACTTGCTGGAATGGGAGGTCACACTGAATACTGTTATTCTTTATTAATACTGCATACAGAATTTCTGGTAGTATTTTAATAAATAGACTATAATTTGCTAAAAACAAGTGGTATATCTAATCTAATGGTGGTCTAAGACTTTTGCACAGTACTGAAATTACCAGGTAGCAGTGTTGGTTTAAATAAATGATTTGAAACCATTTTATTCTCCTTCTTGGGTTATTATCTCTTTAAATGTTCTCATATTTATATTCTAAAAGGCTGAGTAAATCAAAGCGGGGTATGTCTGTTGGCATGCCATATTATCCCATCCCTTTGTTTGATTTAGAGCTAAGGACCTCCTGCTGTTCTGATAAACCACTCTACTAAATCCGAAGTTCATGTCAACTGCTTCTCAGCAATACTTGAGCTGAAGCATAAACCAGTTTTTGTACAGTCTTTCAGCAAAATGTCGGCGAGTGACTTTGTATCCTAATGAACTCCATCACACTCATGTCATGATCTTCACTAGGTTAAACACTGGCTTCCATTTAGGTCGACACGGCCCTTAAGATGTTTATAATGCTTCAAACTTGTTGGATTTAGCTGCTGTGTTTGGACAATGGTTGCTGGGACAAAATGTACCTCGTGTACTGCCTCCTTTTTAGCCCTGTGAAAATAAAAAAGGACTATTTTATGAAGACTACTGGTGAAGCCCATGGCCAGCTGAGTGATTTTTTTTCTTCTTGTGGTAGCAGGCTTTGGTTTTCTCTGTTTGTAGTCTTTCTCTAATTTTCCAGCTCTTGCCGTGTTAGTTGGTGTAGTTCAAGATCAGTGTGGTTGCTGCTACAAAAGGTTCTTTTGCGTGCTAGCTTTCATTTCATCCCCGGGAGAAGAAACCAGCGCTATATTATGAGGCCTATGGACATATGTCCGTGATTTACTCTGCTCGTGATGGTCAACCTTTTTGCTTTTCTTGCTTTATTGTCTTTTGATTTCCCCCTCCTTCATTGTCTCTTCTTCTCAGTGGTGCATTCCTTATCTGGAGTTGGTTTTCTGAGTCTTTAAACACACTTCTTTCATGGCACCATCCCTCAAAGCGTCGACTTGAAACGGCTCCAGATTTTAAAACGGTACCAGCCTGTCGATTTCACGGCCTTGGAACGGTTTGAAAGGGTCCCTCGAAAAGAAGAAAGAGGGATAAATAATAATGGAATTAGAGGGGAAAACATAAAGTATCGTTTTCAGAGAGTGGGTGGATGGCGGGATGCCTTTCATCTTTCCATAACAGTAATGTTGTGAATGGATCTAGGGGGCACTGTTCGGGCCAGCTCGCCTGCAGAGAGACACATGAAAGAGCAGGTCTTGCTGGAGTGGGCTTTAAAGGAGCTTGTGAGCACACACTGCTCCTTGCCTTTGCACTGCAGCAGGAGGTTTCTAACTCACTGTCTCTTTCTCTACAATTCCTTTGACCTCATATCTGGCCTTTATTTTCTACCTGTTCCTAATTTGGGCTTTTTGTTTTGACTCAAGGTTTTTAGCTCCTTCATTTCCTCAGTTGGTGTGTGTGTGTGTGTGTGTGTGTGTGTGTGTGTGTGTGTGTCTCTTTTTGCCGTGCGTTTGTAAAAGACTGGGTTGTAAACCCCATGGATGTGGACGAGAGGCCCTTGAAGGGGATTGGGGACTGGTGTGTGTGTGTACAGTTGACGTCAGACCCAACTCCTCTGCAGCTGTTGGATATGTTCAACAAGTCGTTGTGTTTTCCGCACCCACATGGCGGGAAGCCCGCTGAAACAACACTGAATATGAAGCTCACTTCAGAGCAGCTCGGTGTGAGACTGTGTTCCAGTTCTTGAGCTGTGTACACACACACACCAGGTAGTTAAATAAGCTCACGTTTTCTGTGACGTGAGAAGTAGCAGAGTAGAGAAGAGCATCCTTATTTCTGACTTCAACAAGAGATTTTGTCTTTCAGCCCAGCCTTTATGCATGTTACATCACTGTGCAAAAGTCTTAGGCCACCATCAGATTAAGCAGGACAATGTTTTAGCCATGTTATAATGGCCATATAGAATTATTTCTCTCCATAGATGGACTTCAGGGGCAAGAATTTAATGTGACCGTGCTGTATGCTTGAGAAATATCAGTATCTGGCAGCTGAAAAGATATGCTAAAGGTCACAAATATTGGAAGTTTGAAATTTTTGGGTCTAGTCTTTGACCATATGTTATATACACTGCTCACAAAAATGAGGGACATTTCATTAGGATATAATTCATTTTGGTCTATCCTATCCTCTAATTTTTGTGAGCAGTATAATACCCTTATAGCATTGCTAAAACAACAAATCTCATGGTGGCCTAAGACTTTTGGCACAGTACTGTATATGTATCTACATGTCTTTGTATGTTTGTGTTCTGGTATTTAATGCTCACTAAAAATGTAATGATATGGTGATTATAGTAAAGCAATAAAGGTCATACTTAAAGTGAGCTTCAGTCAAACTAAAGGGCTTGTTTTAAATTTTGGGGGACTTAGACTATATTTCCAATATAAAGTATTTCCAGTATAAAGTAGGAACCTTGGAGGATATTTCAACTTTCAAGTGGGAATCTATTAATACACGTATTAACACATTCAGCAGGAACTGCATTCTGACTTTTGAATTTCTATTTTCCAATATATTAATACATCATTAAAAAAAAATACTAAAAAAAAAAGATTTCTACACATGTACTATAAAATGTATATGGGTCTTATGGTTAAGGCGCTTGGCTGTTGATCAGGAGGTTACGAGTTGTTTGTCATAAAGAAATGATTGAGAGTGCCTGAGGGAGGAGACCGCAGGCAGGTAATCATCTCTCATGAGCATGTCAGCACTTCACTTAAACCTGGGCATTGTACTCTGGGTTAGGCTCTAAACCCACTCACAACCCTTACCAGGAAAAAAGCTTATTCATATAATCCAGAGCAGCTTACAAATAGGAGTGGGCAATATAACGATGTTGTATAGTATTGTGATACTTTGTTAAATTGATCAATGATTGTGATAGAGGATGGTGTCAATGCTTAGAGAGCTGAAAAACTACGATTGTCGTTGTGAAGGAAATAATGAGTTCTGTAGAATTGGCTGCAGTGCAGCACATGTTGAATTAAGATCTCGTTACTAAGTATGGGATCATATTTAAATAGTAGTTTTTTTTAGAATCTGACACAACTGATGCATTTTGTGGAATGAATATTGTGTATCGTGAAAATGTCTTTAATTATTGTGATATTATATTTTTACCATATCACCCGCCCCTAATAATGAATGACTATCTTATGATAAATAAAACCTTGCTCAAGACTCAGCGGCAGCTTGACGAGCTAACATTTGATCTCTTGATCATCTCGTCCACAGTTTAACCTTAACCCCTTTGCCACTGCTTATGTTACCCAGTGGTGGCTCTGTGTTTGGGGGCGTACACCAATGCCTGTTCTCTTTCCCCACTCCTCTGATGGTTTGCACTCACACTGCGCTTTAATGTTTCTGTCCTGAGCCTGCTTATCCTTGCACGGCAAAATGCACTTGATTGTAATTAAAAAATGATTTTTATGCAACCGTGTCCAGATGCACCCCGAACCCGGTTCAACAAACTGCGTCTGGGCACGGTACAAACTGGGCACTAGTCGATAGAACTCTACTTTGGAAGTCAAATATGCTCAGGTACAGTACAGATCAAGTAGTGCAAGTACACCCTAAAGCACTGGACTGCTTTAAATTCAAGTTGGGAAATGATACCACTGTTAACCTTAACCCTAAACAGGTTTATTTGGATGTAAATTGTTGCCAGTGCTGTGAATCTGAAATCTGAGATCTTTCTGCTCCGTTTCTGAATGCCACTTCCCCGTTCTGTCTCCTGTGTTTCCATTACTTTTGATTACCTTGAAAAGAAAGCCATTGCCGTTAGCCGTCCGTATGTAAACACACACGTTCTGGCGACTTTGACTCCTGACGAAGAATCGGCACGTTTCCTCCTCTTTTCCGTACAGCTAAACCCACTCGTTTGTTTTCTATCCCTCCCCCTTTCGTCGGGGGCTATTTTGCCACGCTCTGGTCCTCCCTCCCATCCGCCCTCCCTTTCTCTCGTTCTTCCTCCCCTCCCTCCACTCCTTTTGGCTCAGCACTTATGAAGCTTAGGGGACAGAAGCCCCTCCCCCATCAACCGCCGGCTAAAATGGTTCAGCCCAGCTTTGCATAAGGTCTCAGTGAGTAGATCAATGTGTAGAGGCCAGGACTGAAGGAATTAGTGCATCTCGAGCCGGCTGGATGTATGCCTAGGGGAGAGTTAAACATCTCGCTGCTTCTCGAGAAGGTGCACTTGCTGAGTTCTGCCCAGTCTAACGCCGAAGCTTTATCATGTATTGCGCCTACCCTGTGCCTGGAATGGGCAGTAACTCACTGATGTATTACTACAACGGGAAATCGGTGAGTGCTTTTACTTTACAGGAAGATGCTTAGTTGCGTGCGCTTGCTTGTGAGTCATGCAGTTATACTGGTCGTGTGATGTCTTAACACAACGCAGGTGTCAACTTTGAACCAAGCGAGCGGTGGAGGGTTTTTGTGCCAGTCGTTTCACCCTTTCCTTGTTTCCTCGTTAAAAGTTATTTGGAAATGTTTTAATATATCTAAAGTAAAGTATTTGATATCAAATCATTTGTATATCATATATATTAAAACAAAGTCATTTTATGGCTGTACTGTTGTTTTTGCCAAAAATGTGAGCAAGGAGAAAACCAGAACTAAAATACTATCTCAGTGGGACATGAAACATTTCTGTATACCTTTGCACATTGGCCATCTCTAATTTGTTGCTGTACGCTTCTAAAATCTGTACTTCAGGCTTGTGTTGTGTACAAGGCTCTCCCTCAAATGTTTCCATTACATCAGAATATCCTTGGTTTCCATTAACTCCCAAGTCTGTCATCTTCTTTAACGTTAAGTAAACCGGCAATAAAAAAAGAACCCTCTCTTAAAACACTACTTTATTGTTACTTAGTTATTTTCTCTCAGTTCTTGCTGATCGCTGTCGATGTGGAAGTGCGCAAATCTGGCAGGTAACGTGGATTGCTTCTGGATGGCTGTTCAGTCACCGGTCGTTCTCGCTGGTGTAGCAAGTGGAAGCCTGGGAATGATTACTTGCAAAAGGCTGTCTTGAGGTTAGACTTTCCTGTTTGCGGATTGAGCTCGGAGCAGCGGCGTTGCTGTTATTCCATCTGTTTTTAATCACTCAGGCATTCCTCGCTCTATGGGGAGGCTCTCACAGCCTTTGATTTCTGGTTTTTTTTCTGAAATCTTTATTTTCTGCATGTCTGAGTGAGTTTACTTGGAACAGCACAGGCTCAGGATTGGTGTCAGAAAGCAGGTTGCTGGCCCTCACTGAGCTCCCATTCAAACATTTACCAGATGTTAAGAGACTGTGGATTTGGTAAATGAACCTGTTTCTTCTGAATGAACACGGCGATGGAGAATGTAATATTTATTTATTTGACAGCAATATTTAGATCTGGTTTTTAAATGTTTCCACTGTTTGCATCTAACCGATAAATAACAAATTCCTATTATAGCCAGAAATAGCCATAGACTTTCTATAACTTCAGTGTAAAGGTGAAACTTTTTTCACACGCTCATGCTTTAATGAGGATCTTCCACAGACTCTGTATTTTCTGTAACTTTATAATATCATACACTTTACACATTACCATTAACCTTAGTGGCCTGATGCATTTGCTCATTTAGTCTTAGCAGTTTATTTGTTTGTTTATAAGGACCAGCCAAATGTCTTCATATTGCTGCATTTCTCAGGTTTTGCAAATTTTGTGACAAGATTCTGGCTTACAAAGATAAAACGTACACACACACACACACACACACACACACACACACACACACACACACACACAGAAATACATACTGCTTTCCGGGGAATTGGCCATCTATTAGCATAACTTTTCCCTCTTTAAAACATGGGTTAATAATTTCTTTACCACTTTAATTGTATTTACTACCTTTGTTGGCATTAGTCACAATTTATTATAATTTATATATTATACTTTATAAATACCCCCAATCAATCAATAAGGTCTGTCTTTCTTTATGTTTATCATTCTTTCTTTCTTTCATTTTTTGTCTTTCTGTCTTTTTTTCTTTATGTTTTACTTCCAGTATGTATTTTTATGTCTTTCTTTTTTCTTTTTGTCATCTATTTTTGTGTTGATTTTTCTTTCTTTCTGTCTGTCTTGCTTTCTATATAGTTATTTTGTATTTTATATTCATGTCTATATTTATTTATTTTCATTTCTGTCTTTCTTTCTGTGGGAGTTATTTTTTGTCTTTCTTTTTTCTTGTTATCTATTTTTTGTATTCATTTTTCTTCCTTTCTTTATAGATTTTTTTACATTTTATGTTTATTTTTTATTTTTTTCCATTTCTGTCTCTTTTTCTTTGTGGATTATTTTTTTGTCTTTTTTTCTTCCTTTTTTCTATTTATTATTATTTTTTTTTTCTTCTTTTTTTTCCCCTCTCTTCCTTATATGCAGGTTTTTCCATCTGTATTCAATCATCCAGTATTTTAGGCATATTATAATTACCTCTCTGTCAAATAAACATCATTACATGTCTTTGACTTGTATGTATATTTCATATTGTGTTCTTGATCTTGAACAGCAAAAGTTCCTGCTTTAAAACGTCTGTTAGGAAACTTAATTACATTGACTGAATGGATTCACTTTTCGGAGGCTTTCTGACAGAGTCCAGAGTCCTCGTAGCCATTACCCGTAGCCCATTAGACTCGTTGTTTCTGCAGAACAAAGCGCACTTTGATCTTTTTATATTAAGTATTTCCAGGCTTGCATCGCAAGTCAGAGCATAAAGGGAGAAAATGAAGAGCATGTGGGCCGCCTGGGTCAGAGTTGAACTCTGTAATCCAAAACAATCAGTAATTTCCAAATAAAAAGCTGCTTTCATCTGTTTTAATAAATTTGTACACAGCAGTGACAAAAAATGAGGTGCAGTCGTAGTCAAGCTGTTAATAATTTCATGGCCTCACATAGCACATGCAACTCACTTTGATTTGGCTGCTTTATGACGTGAAATACTCCAAGGGCTTGTTGATGCTCATCAGTCACGTATTTGGAGCTGCAATATGGTTTGAAGTTGTTTGGTTGAAGTTGGTAACGCATTTTAATGGGAAAAATAAGTTTTTCTGGCGAGTAGGAGCACATCTGAGGTGGCTATATAATAACCCGGCAGTATTATGGTGTAATAACAATACAGATAAGTATGTATTAATCCATAAAAGCAGCAGTAAGTTACATAATGTATTTGGAATAAGTTTGTTACATGCATCAACATAGTTTTATTGCAGTAAGTTCCTAATCCTCTTAATACCACCTCAGTAAGAAGTTTATTTTTAGCTAATTATCCGTCATTAAGTCAAAGTTTGGCAGAAGGAACATCTGTTCGTTTCATTGCGTCGAAAAAGGTTTGTTTTCAAAGTTCTACTGTTGTGTTATTAAGTAGCACATCCCCGTTTCTGTTCTTCTACCTGTTGAACGTGAAGCTTTTCAATCTCTGAAGTCTAAATATCCTGAGTTATAATACGGGCTCATTGTGTGTGATCGGCGTGCAATCTATTTTTTTCTCCTTGCTAAGTGTTTGAGATGAGAGTTGAAAAGGAAAGCCCTCGGGCCTCGGTTTGATTCCAAACAAGTGACGTGCGGAGACAGGATGTTCTGTTGTCACTTGCAGCCCTGCGGCTGTGAGCGGCTCCGTGTGGGTTTCACTTCAGCGTTGGCCTGGTTTTTCCTTTCCGTTATCGTTTATTTTTAAGAGGATTTTTTTTCCCTTTTTCTCTCACTTACCTCTTTTATTCGCTGTCATTTGGTTTATCCATCTGTCTCTTGACAGCTTAATGGTTTTTCCATGTGTTGCGATGGGTGTTGGGACAGAGATCAAAGCGAGGTGTGACGGGGGAGAGTTGAGATACACAAAGCAAGCCTAGCTTTCTGCCCTATTTACACAACTTACAATACAAAACTGGCACGAACAGCACAGGAACAAACCTGTGAACTGGGAACTCTCGTCGTCTGTCAAAACGTTCTACGTTTGTATACTTCGCCTCGGTGCTATGATGTTTCCTGTTCAGGATCAAACTGCTTAAAAAACGAGACCAGCTTTAATGGTCATGATTGACAGCCCTTTAATTCACGGCCTGGTCAAAGCCACACCCTCTTTTTCCATTTTCTGGTGGTGCCAGGGCGTGAGCCTTGTGCTTTGGGGTGGTTTATTAACGGGTCGGCTGGTTAGCCTGAGCTAAAAAGAGCAATTAGCATTATCCTCAGCCATATGCTGCCCATTGAGCCCCCAGGACCAGCCGAAACCCCAAATCTCCCTTACCCCCCATCCCAAGGGAGTTTGAGCTGCTACTGGCACATGTGTGCCAATTGTGGCCCATTCCTGGCTCGTCAGCAAGGTGCATCCTGCTGGATAAACTGCCTGGAAGGTCTTGGATGTGTTTTTTTTAAAGGTGTGTGTTGGACAACGATGGAGTTAGTGAATGTCTGAACAGGAAAGTGCAGCTCTGTGGGGTTCATTCAAATCAGGTTTGTGCACGCAGAAGGCAAAGAAGATTTGCATCGCTCACGACATCTTGTATCGGTGCTGATGAGTTAAAAAGGTCTCACTCTGTTAAAGCACGATGCGTTGGCTGGCTGAGACACCTTGCCCATCTGGTTCGCATTAAACCCATTGTTTTTTGTGAACACGGCAACACAATCAGTTCCTCGTGTGTAAGGAGGGGTGCAGGTGAACAGAGGACGCTGTTGTTGTGGCTGGACTGAGCCCGGTCTCTGTGGTACGTGGAGATGGTTTGGTCCCATCTGGAGTAGATGCAGTCACAGAACTACAATATGGGTTCTGGGAGGCTTTGATCCTCCTCTTCTGGGACGGGAACTGCTGCAGCTGCAACCACTGCACTGCTGGCCCAGCCCAAATCTGTGCCCTGAGTGCCTGAAATACACACTAACACAACCTTGTGCGTGTACAGTGCTTGCGTTAACAAACGCAAAAACATGATCAGACTCGTGTGCACCACATGCACAGATCACAAACAATGCACACAGTTTACACTACGTACAGCAAGCTTGCTTACCATTAATCTTAAGCACTCACACACTCTCACACACACACGAAAACAAACCTCAAAGCCTATCCTTTCCATTTTCAACACAACTAAAGTAACTAAAGTAGGTGTCTTTTACACGGTATCACTTGTGTTTGACAGATTTCCTGTTTTCTGTAGACGTTTCATATTGTAAATAATCTGTTCTGTTCTGGTATATTTTTTTTATTCGTATTTATAAACTCAATTCATATCCACTTCTCAAACTTTCTCAGGTGTATGCGCCCTCCCCAAACTCAGAGGACTTCAACAGAGATTCTCCTTCCTATCCTTCATCCAAACCTCCTAGCAGTATGTTTGCAAGTACTTTCTTCGGTGAGTGTTCTCTTCTTCTTCCAGTGTTTTCCCAAGCTATTTAATATTTACTATCAGGTACTGAGATTTCAGGGCCTAAGGGTTACTTTGTTTTGTGCATTTTGCTCCCTTATTTTGTCTGGTCAGTCTTGTGACATTTCTTGATTTCTTAAACCTGATTATTATTAACTTAAGTAACTTCAACCTAATGTGTTAGAACAGAGTCTTTAGTCCAGACCAGCCACCTCAAATTGATTTGTATAGGGCTTTTTACAATGAAAATAGTCTTAAAGCTTTTCAGCTATTTAAGCCCACAGGCCTAAGTAAGCCTAGTGTAACAGTGGTAGAGAAAAAGTTCTAGGGAAGAAACCTTGGGGGAACCGACTTAAAAAAGGAACCCAACCTCCGGGCGGTCTAGATGTTATAACTATTGAACTCCGTATTCAAGCTTAATTGGTTCCAGAAGGCTGTTTGAATCTGATTTATTTGAAGTCGCAATCCAACTCGCATCAGACACGCACTGAGGCCGAGTCATACATGTACAGGTCTTACCAATGCTTAAGTGAATTTTTGTTCAAATTTAGGGGCCAAAAATTTAAAGCAGGCCCTTCAATAATACATATAACAGCATATAGAATAGGAGTGTTTATGTATTGGCATTTTTTTGTCAATGTTAGTGAATTTTGTTGGCATGACATGGGGAAGGGCGGTTATTGCCCTCTGATGTGGTCTGTGTGGAGGCATGAGGACTAAAACTGATAACAAAAGACAGAAGAACGACTCGAGTAAAGCTAGAACTGGTACCGGAAGGCAGAACACATTACATATTATATAGATTATAAACCTGTGCTGAACTGAAGCTGGATGATTAATGTAATATGAGGAAACCTTTTTTGAGGTTTCAAAGTCTCACCATAGAGGATCCACAGAGGGTCTACATAGAATAGAAGCACATGGGAATCCTTGGTTCCTGGCATTTATGTGGATGTTACTTCACTGACATTACTGCCTATCTGAACATTATTGCAATCCCCATACACCCATAATGACAAATATATTCCATATTGGCCTCTTTCACCACCCTACAAAACTAAATACACAATTCAGGAATAGTTTGAGGAACATCACAAGAGTTCTGGGTGGAGACTTGGCCTCGATTTACAAGATCGCAGTCCAATCCAGCAACCGTGTGATGTACTGGATTAAATCCAAACTATGCAGGCCCCACCTTGTAACTTGCAGGACTTAAAGGATCAGCTACTTAAGTCTTGGTGCCCAATATCACAGGACACCTGGGATTTCAAGGATCTTGTGGAGTCCATGCCTCGGCTTTAGAGCCATGCCAGTCCGAGGCGGACCTACACAGTACCAGGGAGGGGTTTTGAAGTTATGGCTGATCGTTGCATACCAGTTCCTACAAGATGAATAGAAAGGTATTATGCAAGAAATGTGGGATTATTCAGGATTAAATACAAACAGATCATTTTCAGTACTAAATACAGGAGAAAGTCATCTAGTTTTGGCCAAAGTTTAAATGAAAGGTTTCTTTGACAATAAAGAAGTGCTTTTTCCTTTCCTTAACTACCTGCGGACCCAATGTTTTTTAGTCTGTAATTGGTTTAGACTCAGAGCAGTAAGGCAGAAAGTGGAACTGAATCTAGGTCTTGCAGACAAATGTACACACCCAGTTTTTGGACTTTGATTAAATGGATTTAAAAATGGCTGTGCAAGGGACAGCTCATGCATCAAACCCCTGCTTTGTTAGATATTCTTCATGGGTACTTCTTTTTATAGAAAGAAGGAAAGTAACTTTTTTCAGGGGGTGCTTGGGAGCAATACTCTAGCCCACCACTGACATATTCGGGGGTTTGAGCCTAACATCTTGCAGATATAATTGGCACCCAGTAACAGTGACTACTGGCAATCCCAACAAAGGCATGCTTCTGTCTGTGCTCTGTTAACCCTGAATAGAAAAAAGTATTTAATCTGATTTTGTTTAAATTTACTGTTTCATTTCATAATCAGACACAACCCACAACTCGTCTGATCCATGGAACTCGTCCAACGGAATCAGCCAGCCTGCATATGGGGGGATGCTGGGAGGATCATCATCTCATATGCCACAGTCTGGAAACTACAGCAGCCTGCACTCTCACGAGCGCCTGGTGAGAACGTAACACCTCCCACAGAGCTTTCTACGCTTCCTGACCGGTCTTTATTTTTTAAATCTAAAGAACTATGAATTTCAGTCAGAACCGTGTGGCCAGTGAGCTTCACAACTGACCACAGTACAGAATCGAATAACAAGTGCTTGTGTGTGTTACAGAGCTACCCCCCACACTCGGTGTCCCCCACAGACATCAACGCCAGCCTGCCGCCCATGTCCAGCTTCCACCGCAGCGCGGCAACCAGCTCGCCCTTCGTCACCGCCTCCCACACTCCGCCAGTCAACACCACTGAGGGAGTTATGGGTGAGATATTCACCACAAAAACAAACAACCCAGTTCAAAAGAATGCTTCCAAAGTCCTCCAGTGACTTTTTTTTACCTTACGATTTTCTACGGGTCTAACTAGGAAACTAAGATGTAGAAAGCATGGTCAAAATCTAAAAAGCTCCTTTTAAGTGCACCCTGGTGCTTGGAAGGAACTTAAGGGATTATAAATCATACTACATGATAGCGAGATTATATTTTTTTGCCATTTCACCCATTCTGTGCACCGCCCTTTTATTTTTGCCCATGGGTATGCCATTCTGCATTTTTTTGTCTTTGCAGCTGCTCCCAACAGGGGGAACTCGACTGGAGGTTCTCAGACTGGAGACGCACTGGGAAAAGCTCTTGCATCGGTAAGTTTGCTGGCCTGAGAAGTCTTTGATGGAGAAATATTTTCATGTTTAATTGCCCCCTTTTGTGTGTATTTACACAGCAGGATTTGAGTATGATTGTAGAGTTATAGAACTGGACTTTTTCCATTTTTAGCACGGAGATCTGTCGTTTAGATACGTCTACCTGTGTACAGTTATATTTGAAAATGGCACTTGTTCCCAACATATTCACTTGCATTTGAACAAACACTATAGACCAATTGCCTCAGTCTTGCGGGGTGGACCAATCACAGCATACTTATGTCACTCAGGGTTCCTATGTGCTGAAAAACCCTGAAATATACTGCTCCCAAAAATTAGATGATATTTCATTTAGAATTTTTTGTGAGCAATGTCATTTTCCTGTTTCTGCAGTAAAAGGGGGCACAAACATAAGAACCATTTTGTAAGAACAATTAAGTTCCTGGGCCAGTTGGAGGAGTGTTGAGGCCATTTTTAAATGTACTCATACACCGATAAACATGAACAGAAGATATTGGTGCTAAAATGAAAAAAAAAAACACTCCCTTGAAACAGTTTAGTCCAAAAGTGCCCAGTTAACACTACCATCTGTACAGCTCACTAAAATGAATTTTTGGAAGCAGTGTGTAGTTATAAGCAGCAGGTTAACATGTGGTTTGCATGAAGCTCTACATGCTGGGCTTTTAATTATAATGGCATGGTTAAATCTTTGGAAGGGAACCCTAGCATGCTTAGAGTAAGTGATGGATATGGAGCGAGGTCGCAGGATGGGTTTGGGGCTGTTTGGTAGACGTAAGCCTGGATAATTGTGCTCTTAATCTCACAGTTTACACGAGAAGGAGCTGTATGTGAAACCCATGGTAAAGCCTGCGGATTAAACTCCTCTTGGATAATGAACTCTGTGTATTTGTTCTAGATTCGGTTGTGGCTCTCTGAATCTCAAACACACAATATCCTCACATTAACTGAGCTTAAAAGAAACCTTTATGCCTTTTAATCTTGAAGAACTGCCTCTTGAGACAGCTTATGGTATAACTGGGCGATTTTTAGACAAGCAGCAAATTCCTCACTCTCCCGTTTCACAGCATCTCTGTTATTGATACACGAATGTCCACTGGTTGTTTTATGTAGGGATCAGCCTCAGTGGTTTCAGTGTTTCAGTGTTGAACTTAACAGCTGTAGAGGACCAAAAATAACATAAGTATAAATAACTGAATTTATAAATGCATTAAAAACTTTGTGTTCTAAAAATACATATTTTAAATCTATTTATACATTTTCACATATCAATCTATTCTAAATTTATTTATTAATTCTTTATACATTTCCACATATCAACATTTATTTGGGATTTTTCTGTATTTTTACATTTATTTATTGGGGTTTTAATATATATTTATTTATTTATTTCCACATTTGTGAATGTATGTATTTATTTTTATTTATACATTTCCACATATCAACATTTATTTGGGATTTTATTTTTATTTTTACATTATATATATTGGGGTTTTAATATATATTTACTACTTATTTATGTATGTCCACATTTCTGAATTTATTTATTTATTTCCACATTTCTACCTTTATTTATTTATTTAGTCACCAGTATGTTAATTAAGTAGGCGGTCCTAACCTCGTTTTAAATCAGGATTGGTTAAAGAGTTCCAATGTCTGATGAGTGGAAATCACTACCGTAATATCGCTAAACTAGGAGCTCACGCCATTTATGCTAAGATAGTCGACGCCGTTGCAAAGTTAATAGCAGAGCTTGGATCATGATGAAATAGTGTTGTTTGGTTGCTGCTGTCTGGTTCACCAAACTGACCAATCCTGCTTTAGAATGAGGTAAGGTCCGCCCACTTACCTAGCATACATGTGAAGATATAAATCAATTTAATATAAATTAATTGATGTAGAAATGTGGAAATAAGTAAATGTTAAAATGTGGAAATAAATGTAGAAATAAATAAACGTTAAAATGTGGAAATAAATCAATGTTAAAATGCGGAAAAAATGTTGAAATAAATAAACATTAAAATGTGGAAATAAATAAACGTAAAAATGTGGAAATGAATAAACATAAAAATGTGAAAAAAAAATTGGAAATAAATAAACATAAAAATGTGGAAATAAATGTAGAAATGCGGAAATAAATAAATATTAAAATGTGGAAATAAATGTAGAAATATCTAAATAAATGTAGAAATGTGGAAATAAATAAACGTTAAAATGTGAAAATTATTGTAGAAATGCGAAAATACATAAATAAATAAATAACAAAATGGATATATATATATATATATACTGCTCACACAAATTATGAGATTTAATGAGAATTTTTATGACAATAAAATATCACCTTATAAAATATCCCCTCATTTTAGTGAGTAGTGTGTTTTAAAATACACAAATACTTAAATATAAAAATACCAAAAAAACAAATAAATGTTAGATATGTGGAAATAAATTACAAACTTTTATTTTTAGTGTGCCCTTGTTTTTGACAAAAAAAATCGATTTATTTTAAAACTATATTTTTAATTTAAATGGAAGCATACACCCTGGCGCACGCTCAGGACAAAAATTGCCAGGCCAAACGATAATCGCAAATTAAGTCTTTTTGTATTCGTCAACTCAATACCATTAGCATGAGAAAGCAGCAGTGAAACGGACACGGTGCGAGCTAGCTGAGGCTGTCGCGCTGGCCATTGTGCCCCTTTTGTTGGTGCTTCTTTCAGGCGGGACGTACTTATTGGCCCCCCGCTGGCGAGGAGCAGCGTGACTGATGAGGGGGTGGGTCTGGGTTTGTTGTTGGTAAATGAGCGGTGTTAAGAGCCTGAATGTGGCAGAAGTTGGCCGAGACGCTCAGGGTCAGGAGTCACAGCCATGCAGTAGCGCTAGACACATCGGAGCCTTTGTTTATTTTACCGGCTCAGTTTAGAGCAGCGCTACTGTTTTTATGCTGCTGGGGTGATTTTCCTAAACAATGCATCCAGTCACTGTTCTCTGTTTCATGTGAACGCTTGTGTAAAGATCACAGGCTGGAACTCGTCCGGTTAAATGCAAAGTATGGGAAATGGGATTTTTAAAAAAGTATATATATTTATAGTCATATACATATAATAAACATTATTTATTACCCTGGACAAATTACAGTTCAACACCCGGCTAGGTATGGGTCATCATGTCGACATGCAAGCATGATCCCGCTATTCGATCGCACCTCCTTCAGTCCTGTTGAACTGTTGAACTGAGGGCACAGCCATGACTCGACCCCGGGTTGCTGCGAAATAGGCTAACAGCAGTCACATTTGACATTTTTACCCACGACATGGACATTATACCAGTCCAGTGTAGGGCTTGGTAGGGTTTACTCTTCCAGCGATGGCCAGTAAAACTCTTAAGGTGAGTCACGAGGATCTCCTGGAGTTATAAAATGGCATCAAATCTCTATGGCTATACAGTTTCAGAGGTTTTAGGCTGGAAATGACCCAGGCACAAAGAAGGCATATGGCAATGTGATAACTGTTATAACCAGTTTAAATTAATGGATTGTAATCAAACGTTGACATATATAGAATTTAATCAGAACAAATAAACCGTTTGCTCTTTGGCTTCAGCACCCTGTTTAAAGCATTTGGCGTGTTGTATGGCGAGATGCTTGGCATTTACAGTCATCACTTTTTATTCATGTGGCCAAATTTTTCTCTTGGTTTGAGCTGCAGATTCCCTCTTGATCCCTCTTGTTTGGAATTGGATCGCACATTCCCTGAGGGAAATCCCTCCATTCCTAATATGGTTTTCAGCGTTTGGACACTGCACTCTAATGCAAATCGCTTTTCATCTCCTGTTTCACGATACAGTGTATGAGTTTTGCAAACAGCAAAAAAAACCTCAATGCCTTTTCTATATGCTAACCTACCACCCAGACCTGGGTTCGAGTCTCCGCGGTGCTTTCTGACTGGGTTGTCAGTAAGTGTAGGTCTGAGAGGGGAATCAGTTGCAGTGCGCATGCATGCCTGTACTGTCTGAATACAGGGACCCCCCTCGCCATGACCCTAACCTTACCTAATGCAAAATGCAAAAACAATCTTTATTTGTCAGCTTAATATGAATTAACACTGCTTTAACTGAGATTTATCATCTCTGCGGCTGGACTGGGATTCTGTCTGAACAAGACGAAGTGTGTGTGTGGGGGGGGATTCACTCTTTCCCCTCGCTGTCATCTCCCTCCTATTTTCCCCTCCCGTATTCCCCCCCCCATTTTCCCCACCCGTATTCCCCTCCCGGACAGAGATGCACTTGCTAAAGCCCCAGGCTGGAATTGCAGTTGATTGAAACACAGAAGTAAGAGTGTGGGATTTAATAAAAAGATTAATACTGATAGGTCTCGCGTTTTGAAATTCAAATGAGCTTTTTGTGATCCCTGCCTCTTACGGACTGAAACTGAAGACCCATTTAGAGACAAATCCTGCTAAATCTACATCGTTTCCATTCTAATTAGTGGGAATCAAATCAAGTGCTTCAGCCGCCCCTAGTGTTTTACAATGGCTGGCACACACACACACACACACACACACACACACACACACAAACACATACAAAAGCTATCGCAATACGTTCTCCAATCCTGCAATTGTGTAAACAGGAATTAAACTGCTCTTTTTGTTTTTACTATTTATTGTGGTGCTGTTAGAAACCTCGTTTTATCTTCTGCAATCTGTAGCATACCAGCAGCAACTATTTTAATTTCCCTAACTCACTTACACTCCTGATTTTCTGTCCTCCCTTAGCTTTAAAAAATATATCTAAGGGTATGCAGGTATTTTCCTGTCTTATTTCTGCTTGTGATATTTCTTTATGATCTCACTGTGTGTTCGGGGTCATCGCCATACTGGAGAAGGAATTGGGACCAATCAGATGCCTCCATGATGGAGTTCCATGATGAATAAGAATCATTCATTAATTAACCTTTAAACACCTGCCTGCTATGAAATGTCAGCTTGGGAGAGACCTTGCTCATACAGGATAATCACCTTGTATCTCTGTGTTGTACTAACTATTGCCATCAAGGGTGGCACGGGGGCTCGGTGGGCGGCACCGCTGTCTCACAGCAAGAAGGTCCCGGGTTCAGTCCCAGGGTGGAGCGACCTGGGTCCTTTCTGTGTGGAGTCTGCATGTCCTCCCAGTGTCTGTCCGTGTTTACTCTGGATACTCCGGTTTCCTCACACAGTCCAAAGACATGCCATTTTTCATGCCAAAATTACATGCCAAAATTACATGCCAAAATTACCATTGATCTGTGTGTGTGTGTGTGTGTGTGTGTGTTTGTGTGTGTGTGTGTGTGTGTAAATGACTAGTCTTGAGAACATGTGTATGGATATAACCTTAAACTGCTATAGGCTTGCTTTGTAGAACGATTGTCCCCAAAAAGCTTGATTACCCCTAAACAGCTGCTTTTAGCTGATTTAATAATTGGAGATATAATAAACTTTAAATAATTTTTTTGTATGTCCTTTAAAAGTGAGTTAAACAGGTTTTCTTAGTACAAGAGTTTAAAAAATATAAACTCAATGTCAACATTCTTAATGTTATTCGCATTTTTGGGGAAGGTAAAAAGGATAAAGTCTTACTTTATATTATAGAAACCAATAAGCTCATCCATTATGTAGTGGGAAACAGAGGCAGATCAGATAGAGATAGAGAAAAAGCCCGCGCACCAGGGTGGGTTTAATGCGTTGTGGCTGACCGATGCCGGATTCAGACACTGGTTATTGGACAGGCAGAGAGGCGAGGGTGCTGCTTTATTACCCCTCATCCATAACTGGAGATGAGACTCGGCAGAAGCCACGCAGCCACGGAGCCAGGCTCATTCACTCTAATGAGCTCCTAAAGAGAGATTAATGATAGTGTCCTCTCGCTCACTGGCTCGCTCTCTTTGCCCTCTTGATTTCTCTGTCTCTCTCTCTCTCTTGTTATTTCTGCTGTTACTAGCCTTTGTGCAATGCTCATTAGCCACTCCCTTTTCAGTATTTAAAAAAATAAATCAAAGACTTTTATATAATATTATATACTTATACATAACATTGTGCGAGACCTGGAAATGGCATGCACACCCATTACATCGGACACTGCGGGTTGTTAAAGGAGAATATGCATGCAGCGGGATTATATAGCCTCTCAGCCAGTAACATCAGCAGAATTGATGAGATCATTGTGGATGAAGGATGCTTACAGAAACCATAAAACCTAAGAATGGAGCGACAGGTTGGGCTTGGACAGTCTGTACTTTTCCATTAAGCCTGTTTTTTTCTTTTCCTTCCCTCAGATTTACTCTCCTGACCACACCAGCAGTAGCTTCCCCTCCAACCCTTCAACCCCCGTGGGCTCGCCCTCTCCGCTCACAGCCCAGGCGGGTGCTGCCTCAGCAGGTACAGTGGTGACGGCCAGCGGCCCCACAGGACGTCCAGGTACAGAACCAGTGAGCCTCAAAAAGCCTGCAAAGCCAGTCAGTAATCTGAGTTTGGAAAACTTTTTTGGGGAAGGGTTTACGTGACTCTGGTGTTTTCACAAGCGTGTTTGGTATCCATCCGCTACTTTTATTTCCGTGGTTGCCAGATCCATCAATAAAAATAAACCATTGTGTCAATGGAAATATCCAGAAATTTTATAAACAGCAGACCTGGCATGGTGCCCGGGGGATACATGAATTGAGAAATCTTATTACTGAGATGAACTGCAGATCCAATTATGATCAGATACCCATATATATATATATATATATATATATATATATATATAAATACACTCACTATTGCACATTTTGTCAACCAACACACTGCTCATCACAAACACAACCACTTTGTATCACATTTAACATTCAGGTCTAGTTTATTTATAAAGTGCAAATGCATTTTACAAAAAGACTCAAACAGTTAACCAGAGTTGACAACAGTGGTTATCGTCCTGGGCTATTACACCAGGGTCCAGGGTTTAAGACCCTGCAATACTAATCTTCCACTGTTGGACCCTTGAGCATGGGCTTTCGATTGGACAGTAAATACAGAGGAACAGAACATTTACAGGACTTAAAAACGTAGACAGCAGTCAGACCCATTTGGGAATCTGTCCTCACCTGTACAAAATATTTTAGTCATAAGTCAAACTAAATAAGAAGTATAGATTTAGCATAGCACGTTGTGAGCTAAAGCCTTGAGAAGACAAACCAGTTTAGTTGGATGCATTTGCAGCAAATTGTGATAGTCTCTGGATTTAATTAATTCGGTATCTGTATTGACCCTTATAGATAAAAATGTTCCCCCCATGGGTCACGCTAAGGGAGCGGGGACTTAAATCCGATCATTTGGTCTTGGTGCTCAGGTAGTGAAGATTCGGGACTTTTATTGCGTTCCTGATCGACCGTCCGTTGTCATGGGCCGGAGCAGTGGCATGATTTAAAATAAACTATATTAATGGTTAAGTTATTATAAATTAGATTTTATGTGCAGCATCACATTCAAAATGCAGCGAAGTCTGACTTGGCAGGCTTATTCTGTTAGGTAATTGTGTTTCTTTCCATAAGAGCCTGAGCAGTGCAGAGCAGTTTACGGTGTGTTCCTGTTGGAAAAAAAGGTGTTTTGGAGATGAGACGTGGAGTTACTATGGTTTACGACCCTGAAGCAATAAATTTTCCCAGTCGTGTGAGGAAAGATTTACCTCTTGAATCCGGAGAGAGGTCACCGAGTGCCAGGATTGGACGGCTGTTAGATTCCGCAGATGTTTTTTTTTTCTGGGATATGCTTAGACACGATGAATTATAAAGTCGTTCTGAATACTAGAAATATTCGAAAGTATTTTGCCTCTACAAGGTTTTTTATCGAGCTGCCCATGTGATTGTTGTGCGTTCTGCTTCTTGAGGGTGATGAGGGACTAAAGGCGCTGCTTACGTTTATTACTTACGGACGAATCTCTGACGGGAGCATTGAGTTGGAAAAAAATCGAGGCTGAATCTGTTGACCGGTAGCCGTGTCCTCCTGTGTTGTTATAGGGAGTTGGGAGTTGTTGTGCATGTGAGTTAGTGTAGTGGCGACAGCTGTCTCCGTGTCTGTCTCTCTCCTCGGCCTCAGCTGCTGCCCTGCTCTCAACAGCTGTTCCCCCCAGTCCTGTTCAGCCCATCCCTCGGACCCCCTCATTTATTAGCCTGACTGACTGTGAGGGAAGGAGGGAGGTGTGAGCATGGAGAAAGATGACTCAGCTGATGATAGATGATGGAGGGAACGCTGCTCCCCTCTCCGCCAACCTTTTGCCCCCTCGGATCAACATGTACACACACCACTCCTGACCTTATTTCCTTCACACCGAACACTTGTCCCTTGTCCTAACGTCCGGACGTTGTAATGCCGGAAAAGGTTGTTTTGGTAACTCGTAATGTGTTTGGGTAATTAATGTCATGCTTAAATCATCACCAGCTTGTGTCATTGGGTCAATTTCCACCTTCGTCATGTAGTCAAAGCATCCTTTGTTGTCCTCAGTCTTCTTGTTAGTCCCAAGGACTTTTGATCAGTGAACGGCTATTCTTAGACGGCGACGCGGAATGTGCCGTAATGTTATGATTAAGCACAAACACGTACATCTGTTCCTCGGGATTAGTGCTTTAACTGAAGTATTAGCTGCCATTGCAGCACAGACCCATTCCTTTGCTGTTGCCGTTGCTGTTGCTGGCAATTAAAGTTTGTCGGGGAAAGAAATGCATGCACACGCTCGTTTGTCTCATTTGGCTGCTGGTAAGAGAGAGAGAGCTCCTTATTAAACGCTCTTCTCTGCTTTATGCACACAGTCTGGCAGAGAAAGAGCCCAATTTCCTGCCTTAAAGTCATTTTTAATAGCCTGTTAATGAAAGTCGGCTTCTTGGGGTTTTGCGTTTTAAGAAAAATCCTTCAGATGCGGCCTGCTTACAGTTTGGGGGGAAATTAATGGCTGAGAAGTTTTTACCTAAACACTCCCACAGAGGCAGGAAGGGGGAGGGAAAATCCTGGTGGTGCTGGTGAAATCCCTTTCATTCTGTTTAAAGGAATAGTCCAACATTCGCTCCCTGCTTTATAGTTCAGTGGAAAAGTTGAATTGAATTAAAGACATATTAAAGAAAATACATAATAGTTTAGATCGGCAGTGCTGTTCAAAAGTCCTAGGCCACCCTAAGTTTTGTTGTTTTTTTCAATGGTATATTTACCATATGTATAGCATATTGTCAGTACATGAACCCAAACATTTCTATCTCTTTCGACCCTGTTCACCTTCCAACAAACTTGTTTTATGGCTGTTACTCTTCCAAAAAGACCACTCCTGATCAGCTGTAGAAGGATCAACTTGGCATCCCAAAGAAGCTGCCAAATTCTGCTATTGCTTGCCTCTGTAGCCTAGATGTTTACTTTTATGCTGCATGCAATCTTCTTGTCTTTTCTGGTTGTATCGTAACAAAAAGCCTGATAAATAATTCTATATATTTATTATAAGAGTGCTAATGGTGGCTTAATACTTTTGCACAGTATTGCACATGAATACAGATAACCAATGCATAACCATGGAATAATTCTGTTTCTAAAAGCATAAGCAGCACGGTGGCTCGGTGGGCGGCACCGCTGCCTCACAACAAGAAGGTCCCGGGTTCAATCCCAGGGTGGAGCGACCTGGGTCCTTTCTGTGTGGCGTCTGCATGTCCTCCCCGTTTTTGCGTGGGTTTACTCCGGGTACTCCGGTTTCCTCCCACAGTCCAAAGACATGTGTGTTAGGTGAATTTGTTTCTCTAAATTGTCATTGACTTGTGTATGTATGACTGGTCTTGGAATGAACTTGTGAATGGATCTAACCTTGTGGGTGTCGCTGGATGGCCACTGATGCCGATAAGTGACGTTAAAGAAGCCAAATAAATAAATAAAATGCATTTTAAAGGCACAGTGTCCTTTTGTACCCCTGGCAGGGTTGCATTGCCAGGAATTCGCTGTGTGCTTCGAAGTATGCCCTGGATAGGATGCCAGGCTATCACAGGGTTCCATAAACGCACCACCTGACCTTAGCGTTGCACGCTCCACCCAAGACTCAAACTCGGGCCCTGGCTCTTTCCACCAAGCCGCCACCACCTTAACTGCAAGTGCAGATTATACAGATTAAATGAAAGTGCCTAAGTTTTCTATCATTTTCTCTGTACTGGGTTTTGCAGTGCACTTCCTGCCCGGGATTCCACATCCGAGCACAGGCTGGAAGTTTACCTGCTGACTCTTAATATAAATAACTTGCGAGTTTTGTTTACAATGGTCTCCATTAGGGCCCCACTATTTGATACACACACTACAGTCCCTGAGCGATACATGATTTCCTGTAGCTGTTTGTTTGCCAGTTGGAGTGCAGCAGTGAATAGTTGGAAGTGCACAGAAAGAAAGAACGAAAACGGGATTTATTTGTGATTAGCAGATGTGAATTCCTTTAGAGCGATGATGATTTATGGCCAGTCAGAATCAATGTACCTAGACTAAAAGCAGACCGTCGTAATTAACCCCCTCGTTACAGTTGCATTACAGTTGCATTACAGTTGCATCACAGTTGCAAATCACACACACACACACACACACACACATCTAAAAACATACAAGCATGACAAAACTTATACTCGTTGCAAAGGTTGGAGCGCTTTTGATACTTGGTTAATTTGAGTGTCCAACTAAAGCAACGGTTTTTCTTTCTCTGGTCAACTTGTAAATGTTATATAATAATATATTACTTTACCTAATAAAATATTCTACTTTACAAATATATGGGGGATAGGTCACACTTAAGATTTCAAGCTGAATACATACACTACACTAAAAAGTAGGGCCAATTTCATTATGGATATTTCATTTAAAAACCAATTAATTTATGTGGGTAGTATAGATCTTCACATAGAAGCACAGCAGACGTTCGTCCAAGATGTGAAGCTAGCCCCTACCTATTTTTTGCCTCATTTTCTTAGTGTGTATTTAATGTAGTTTTAAAAAAAATTGTATTCCATAAGTTGTGCACAGGTCTATATTTTAAATCTAAAAGACTTCCGATGCCCCATATTGTTCTGCAGCAGACATTTCTACAAGTAATGTACACTAGGGAATATTAAGCACCCATAATACAGTTTTGATACTTCAGAAGCAGGTCAGACATATTGCTTCCTATCGTATTACGACTTTTTGTACGGATGTTTTTTTATTGTAGTGCACTGCTCTTCTCACAACATTTTTGTAAGCACTATATAGTGCATACGTTTACGTTATCGTGGTAACCGATACAGTTAACTACGTGATATAACCCTGTTGCAGACGGCTGTGTGTTCCTAATGCTTTATGCATGTCTCTGAGCTCTTGATCTGATGAACTTGAGTTTGAATCTGTGAGCCATCATCTCGTTCTCGGGGTTTCATTCCCATTCCATCTTTGAGCTCAAGCGGAGTCTGGGGAAGTGAGCCGGGAGCTGAGCCTGAGTCTCTTATCGACGTCCTGCTTTGTTCTCCAAGCTTTTTTAGCCATGACTTCATTAATGAGCGGAAGTAATGCACGTCCCTCAGTGCTGGTGTAGGTGGGGGAAGCAGCCCCCGACCCCTCTCATGTTGCAGGATGCAGCTTAGTCATAGGAAATGATGCATCTGGAGCTGTGAGGGAAACAGCCCACATACATAATAACTGGAATTGGATGGAAAGGGAAAGGAGCTTTGTCTTCTTATTGAAAGTGCGCTGAAGTGTTAATCGGCCATTTTAGGGACAGAAATACTGACAGAATGATGACCCGCGATGCTGTTGGACGTCCTGACAGAAAGCTGCCACTGTTGGGTCCTTGGGTAAGGCCTTAATCCACAGTGGCTTGGATTACAGTACATTACAGATCTTCCCAACATGCAGGGCCTGATCTGGACCAGCAAGATGAAATTTAATGTCCCAGAGAATTGTCCCTTGCAACGTTTAGCATTCGGGGGTGGTAGCAGTCTTTGTGGTTTAGAGAGCGAGGTGAAACATGATATAAGATTGAGGAGTAATATGTTTTTTTAAACTTTGCCAGCTTGTTGAGTCTATTAAAGGCCAGAAGATGTTTAGAAGTGGACAGAAACAGTCGCTTTTTATTTGTGTAAGAACAGAATAGAAGCACAGAGAGCTCCTGAAAAACACCAGTCGCTATTTTTTTCACTGTCCAGCATGTGTGCATCACGCAAGCCATGTTTTACTCATTGAATACAGTACAGTACCAAATGTCTGTGACCACCATATGGTTAAATATGCCAATGTTTTACCGATGGCATGGTGACTGATTTAATCTCTCTGTATGAATACACCCAAAAATATGCAGTATTTAAAAAAGTTTCTGTAGTCTGCAGTGGAAAGTACTTAGTCTGACGTCCCCTTGCACTTGCACAATAGCAAAATCTGGCAGCTTCATCTGGATGCCAAGTTGATCCCTTCAGTCTGTAGAAGCTTGACCAGGAATGGACTTTTTGGAAGGGTAGCAGCCAAGAAACTACATTGTCAGAGTAGGAACAGGATTAGAAACCTAAGATATGCTATGCATTAAAAAAAGCCAATCACTTTTTGTGAAGGAACTAAAAAGATGTGGAAATTGGCAACTTGTTTTTAAGATTACCGTAAAACTTTGGGTAGAATGCTCATTAAACTTGAAACTGGTTTGTATTCTTTATTTTTCTTTAAGCAATTTATTCTATTCCGTTTTAAAGCTTTCATTTGTCTATTCAGGTCATTCTTAATTCCAAAGGAGAAGTTAGAGTCCTAAGATTTCCTTCTCATCGATGCGCTTTTCTTTGCCACTGTCACCTTACTGGGGCTGAGGACCTAGGCATTTATAAAGCTGCATTAAGACAATTCTCTTTTGAAAAAAAAGAATAAAAGCTCTTAAAACTAAATGGGACTTGACCGTTTACCTGACTCTGTTTGTCTACAGGTACTACCCAGTGGCCTCGTGCGACCGGACAGACCCCGTCCTCCCCGAATTATGAGAACTCTCTCCACTCCTTGGTAAGATTGTCTCTCGTTCTCCCCTGCCCCTTTCACTAAACGCTTTTTAATGGACACTGCAAGAGTAGATTTGTATCTGCTGGAGGACACAGAAGGGTAGCATTACACACACATTCCTGACCGGCAAATGTCAGGAGGATTATGGGGGGTTGCTGGGATAGGAAACAATACCTACCCGTTCCTTGGGGTGTGTCTCCTGCCATCTGTTCATTTTGAGAAGTGCAAGATTGGGATTGGTTGAACCAGGGAATTGGGATTGGTCAGAATGGGTGTAGGTGCAGGAAGAGTGAGGATTGGATGTGTTTTAGGGGGGCTTTGGCAGCTGTTGCTGTGGAGCAGTGCTGGATTCCAGGGCTGACTGGAGATCAGAACCATGGCAGGCATCACATTACTCTTTCTCTCTCACACACACACACCCTGCATTCACACTATGGGGTGTGTAGACAAATATTTACACATGCTGTTTGTTTGCCACCTGTACTTGTATTTTTGTTGATTAACTACTGTGGGAAAGTTTATTGTGAGTCGAAATGCTCCAGTGAAGACACACACTTCTCGACCACTTCTGCCTTCAGGACAGGACCGCCTTAATTCTTTGTGCCATAGATTTAATATGGTGTTGGAAACATCCCCCAGAGATGATCCATTTTGAAAAGCGAGCATCACAGACTATCGTAGTAGATCCACGATGCCATGCTCCTGAAGCCATGCTTTCGTGTTGTTTACGTCACATTCTGTCTGCACCATCCAAATATCGGAGCAGAAATCAAGACTCATCATCTTCTATTGTCCAATTTTGGCAATAAATATAACTGAAGTATAGCTGACAGCACTCCGCATGGTCTTTTCCTGCTGTAGCCCATCTCCATTTACCTTTATGGCTAATGTTTATTTAACACCGGAAACCTGCCAGTGTGTGTAACTGTCTCACTGCTCTCCCGTTCCTGTCTAACTTTAGAAAAACCGTGTGCATCAGCAGCTGCATGAGCATCTTCAGGATGCCATGTCCTTCTTAAAGGATGTCTGCGAGGTATTCGTGCTCTCTAGCTGCCGTTACTGTTCATTGCTCATCTACTCATGATCATGATGCCTTTTTACGCTTTTTAGTCTGATCTTTATGTTTTGTTTCCTACACCGTTCCATTTTACCTTAAGCTGATTGTGTCTCTGTCTCTGTCTCTGTCTCTGTGTCTGTGTCTGTGTGTCTGTGTGTCTGTGTGTGTGTGTGTGTGTGTGCGTGTGTGCGTGTGTGCGTGTGTGCGTGTGTGCGTGTGTGCATGCGTGCGTGTGCTAGAGTCAGTAGTTACGTAAGGTCGTTGTTGCGGAGAGAGTGCTTGTGGGACTTCTCTGGGATATCATGGCTAGACATTTCATTATTTCATTAGTTTTGTTCCTCATATGCTCCATTTTGTAATGTCTTATACACTTTCAATTTTATATATAAGTGCTCCCCATCTCAACCATGTGTTTTTTTCCTTCCACCCCATCCCTGTTTTTCAGTCTCGAATGGAGGATCGTTTGGACAGACTAGACGATGCGATCATTGTCCTCCGGAACCATGCCGTGGGTTCTACCGCCTCTCTGCCCAGTGAACTCAGCCTGCTAGGGCAGACACACAACGGCCCAGCCGCAGCCATCGGCAGCAGTTTCCCCACATCTGGAATGGTCAGCAGCAGGACGGCCTCTTTGGTAATGACCGGCATGTTTATCCTGCTCGGGGAACAATAACCCGATTTGATTCGGAGTGCTCTAAACTCCTCTATAACCTCTGGCAAATTCAAAGTCCAACGTCGATCAATGGCCATTGTTTAAACTAAAATCAAAGCCAATCAGCAAAGTATGTCTATTTTTTAGTGCACATCAGATGAAGAAAGGCACACATTTCTTCACTGTGCTTCTCCAAACAGGCTAATAAACAAGGCAGAGCCACCTGTTTAAAATGAAGCCTCAACCATGTGCTGAAACGGAACCATTTTCCACAGTGGGCCATTTGACTTAAACCCACATACTTTCCATATGTGTAATGGCTGGCTCGGGACTCGCTCTCTGTCTTTTTTTTCTTTCTCTCCCTAACTCCCTTGTGCTCTCGCTTCTTGAACGTGGTTCAGCGGGACGGGTGAGAAGAGCAGACGATATGGGCTGAAATGGTTCAGTTGGGACTAAACCACCTTGAGCCTCGCTGAAATATACTTGCTCCACAGAGGCGAGCCTGGAGCGCAGCTGTGGGGGAAGAAGCCACACAGACGAGTGTTTTCCCATTTATCCTCCTGTGGCAGGAAATAATTCATGACACATTTTTGGTACATTTCCATACAAAATACGTCCATTAGTCTTGGGAAGGATTGGAATGGCCATTCTTCCAAAAACAAAAGTCATTACATTAGGAAGTCTGTGTCCCTACCTTGAGGATGAACATAGTCCTTGTTTACACCGTTATATCCAAGTCATGCATTACTGCCTGCCAGTCTTACAGTCTTTTTTTCTAGAATTTATTTGAAAAACCCAAATTCATGTTTCGTCAATCACAGAACAGACAAAGTTCTGGATATACAACTGAAAGAAACAGATAAACAGGGTCTTCGAGGGTCTGTTTTGTATGAAGATTTATATAGAAAATATGCATTTTCTTTTTGCATCTATTTTTTTGTTTTGCATTTAGACATAGTGAGCACAGAAATTACAAAACATCCCAGACAAAACAAAAAAATCCTTGCGTGTACAAATATCGGACACGATGAACAGCCCTTAATGTTTTAAACGCAGAATATAAACCAAAAAAAATTCATTTCTAAGTGACTGAACGATATCAGCTTGGTCCAGAAGAGCTGTATCCCCCATGTAGCCAAGAAGATTTTCCATTTCCTAAAATAGAATGAAACCTCTTAGCACATGCTTAGTTTTTCCAGATGTATCGGATGATATGTCCCTGATGCACTTACTATATAATGAGAAAGAATATAATAATATTACTTGCTACAGGAGTGACCAAATCTACCAGATTAGATTTTCATGTGGGGAAAATGGCTGCAATTGAGTTCACAGGTTATATCTGTAAAATGTAGATTAAATGGAATGCATAGAAATGAAATGTAGAGCTCCAATGTAACCATAAAGATAGACATGTCAATGATTCTGTTGGGCACCTGTGTGTGTAGTATGCATTTGAGTACAACTAGAATTGGTGTATGTATGCTTTAGTTCTCCACTGAAGCTTTCTACACCAATAACATCTCTCAGTCCTCGTCTCTGTACTACAAAAGATCTCTGATCTGTAAGGGGGTAATTCAATTTAGAGGAGTAAATTTGTGGCCTGGTTTCGGGGAGTGTGCGTGCCGATCTTTTGCAGAGCCAGGGGATGATCCCCAAACAGCATTCTCTGCCTCAGACACAACATCTGTATGCCTGTATGATACCAAACCCTGGGTGCCATCAGGACTCTAAACTCAGATAACCTGAGTTAAGTTTAGTGGTTAAGTTAGCGGAATATGAGCCAGAAGGTCCAGTGTTCAAATCCCACCACTGCCAAGCTGTCACCACTGGGCCCTGGGGCTCCGCAATTGCTTGGACTATAAAGTTTTGTCAGTTTTAAGTCAGTCTTGGCACTTGCTGGAACTTAAACACAGTTATAGGCTTACCACTGTGCCAGCCGTTTATTATAATTTATCTACAGTATTTAAATTAACAATTAAATGAGACAAATTACCACACAATGACCAGGGTTTGAGTACTCTCAGTTCCTGCCCACCAGGTCGAGCATAACGAGGCATAATCGGCTGCCACCTTGGGGTCTGTAAGCAGGCCTCTAACCCACAATTGCTTGAACTGTATATTTGTCAGTGCCTCTGGATAAGGAGGTCTGCTAAATAACTACATGTGCACTAAAAAATATAAATCAATAAATAAAATGTTTATGAAGTAGACAGAAAGGACTAGGATAAAGTAATTCATGAATGCTTCCCAGTTTCTGCAGTTTTCAGTAAGACTATTCTGTTATTCTGCCCATTTTAGTGCGACCTAAAGTACTTAAGCATGGTTTTAGGCTTCACTGAAGGATAATTGTCACATAAAAAACAAAACCTGTGTCTGTATGTTTGTGTGGAGGAGGGATGGAATGTGTTTGTGTAATAGAACCGGAGAGTGAGACTAGACTGCGATGACAGCGCTGTATTGGACTTGTGTACTTACTTGTTTACATCCCTGTGAGAAGGGGTCTCTGTCAATGCTACTACACACACACACACACACACACACACACAGAGTTCTACACAGCACCCTGATTCAGCATGGGTAATACACATTCTGTTATTTAGGCTTCACTCCCTCAAACTCAGGAAATCTGACGCCTCCAGTCAGTGTGTTTTTGTGTGTGACCGAAGTCCCCAGCTGTATGGTAATAAGGCTAAGAAAATGGCCGCCTTCTTCGGCTGGCGGCCCCCTCCTCTGCTTTTCCTCCAGTCCAGACAAAGAGTTGTTTGGCCACCTGTTGAGAGCGGAGCTGAGATTAGCGTGTGCTGACGGGGGAAGACAGGGGGTTGCCGGGGTTAACAGAGGCCATCAGTGACTTAGGATCACATTCCTAAAGGAAAGGGGGAAAGGCGTCTGTGCCCCTTTCGTCTTGTACTTCCCATCCTCCCCTGTTCCTGTTCCTGTTAGTTGTCGTATGGGAAATGGGACACGTGGGGGAGCGTGTAGATCCCTGTGGTGGAGATGCAGGAGCAAATGGCCTTTCTGACTCTTGGGGAACTGAGTAGCAGAAAGCAGGCGTTGGATCGCTCGGCGTTCAGGTCGCTCTACGCTGCCAATAATTTGATCAAGCCCAGAGCCTGAGAAATGAGCTGTGAAATGAGCTCTGAAACTTGATTGTAAAAAGTTCCTGGAAATGTTAAAGTAGTTTACTGTTCCGCTTAACAAAATGGATAGAGGACCACGAGGTTTCTCAGTATACTCCATCCACCCTTCAGCGGATGCTCCTGTTTCATGTCACAATTGGTACGATGTTAAGACGGGTCCACACCAACGAGCTTCAGTCCTGAGTATTTGTATTATACACTCACGGCCACTTTATTACATACACCTGTTAATAACGCAAATAACCAGTCGAGCAATTACACAGCAGCAACTCAATGCGTTTAGGCATGTCCACACGGTCAAGACGACCTTCTGAAGTTCACTTTGAGTTAAATTATGGATTCCCAAAGGTCAAATATTAGTGCTGTACATTAGTCCTTAGAGTCAAAGTACAAAAGTATTCGTCTTCAAGTGTACTAAAGTATCCTGGTTTATTACGACTTTACCGTCTACTGTCATTTTTATGACAAGACTTGGGTGAGACGACTCCCTAATGGCACACCGATGTTTTAAAAGAATCATTAAAAAGTCCACCAGGTCACATCAACGTTAAAACAAAGTGCACACTACTTGTTACACTTTTCATTCCTTTTTAAATGTTATGTTTTTATGCACACATACACTACCGTTCAAAAGTTTGGGGTCACTTAGAAATGTCCTTATTTTTGAAAGAAAAGCACAGTTTTTTTCAATGAAGCTAACATTAAATTAATCAGAAACACACTCTATACAT
>JAVSBV010000093.1:4555800-4567891 GCA_033117975.1 Parotocinclus spilosoma
TTTGATGATGTTATGCACGGTTGATGATGATAACTTAAAAGTCTTTGCTATTTTATGCTGGGTAACACCATTCTGGTCTGCATCTTTCTGCGCAACAATGGTGGAATTGGTGATCCCCTTACCATCTTGGCTTCTGAGAGACACTGACACTCTGAGAAGCTCTTTTTATACCCAATCATGTTGTCAATTGATAAATAATGATAAATGGTCACTATACCATTGTTTTAGCAATACAATTTCCGATCTAATGGTGGCTTTTGACTTTTGCAAAGTACTGTACATGTACATGATATAATATGCATAATATGCCATTGATCCCACATTTTGAGTTCTGTGTCGATTGTCATCACACCCTATTTACCACTTAAGTGTTCTGTTTAGTATTCTGATGTTCTAAGTCAGAATTTTCGTTCACATTTGGGGGAAAAATGGAACAGGCCGTTCCGTGTCTGAGTTGTTAAAGGTGAAGAGCCATTCAAATTCAGTACAAATTGTGGGTTACAGATCTTACTCGGGACCCCACCAGTGACAGTTTGGCAATGAGGGGATTTAACTGCTTGGCTACCACAGTCTTACTGTGGTACATCCCTTCATGGTATTCCCTACTGACAGTGGCCTCTTTCGGCAGGGTAATGCAATCACTTTTCAGGATTGTTTCAGAATTGGTTTGAGCCACAGGAAAGTGAAAAATGTTGACTTGGCCTTGGAATTTGGCCTTGCAGGACAAACAAGCCTAATTTATGAAGTCCAACCTCACAATTTGGAAGACTTAAATGATCTGCTGTTAATGCCTTTCTGCCAGATGCCATAAGATATTTTCAGAGGTCTGAGTGCAGTCCATGCCTTAGCGGGTCAGAGCCTAGGAAGCACAAGAGGGACTTGCACAATAATAGGCAGGTGGGATTAATAATATAACTGATTGGTTTAGGTCCATATTTTAAGTATACAAATACTGATTATGAACTGATTGTAAACATCTGTTGGCATGAACAACTGCTGAAAAACAGAGCACAATACAGATGTTATCGCTGTGATGCCAGTGGAAATTGACTGGTCCCTACCTGCGTCCACAACAGGCATAACATTTTGTTCCCTCTCTCCACTTGAAACCCTTGAAATCCACATTTTACATTACATTATTTATTTTATTCGGCTTCATTAGACTACTATATTCAATAAAAGTGTGAAAATGAAATGGCTACACACATTGTACCAAAACAAACCAAAACATAAACGGACACGATGGAATACAAACATAAATTAAAACTTATTTACAATAAACAGTTATTGGTTGCACACAACGAAGAGGGAATGATTTCACACGAAGAAACATTCATTTCCAAAGTATCACATAAATAATATTTATGGCAGTAAAAAGTCACATTAAGTCAAGTCAGATTAATTTACATTGCTTTTTACCGTTGAACATTTCTCAAGGCAGCTTTACAATTTTAGATTATCTTCTAATATCCAAGGCTCAACTGAGCAAACTGAGCAAGCCTTGGGTGACAGTGGGAAGGAAAACTACATAAAAATTTTAAGGAAGGAACCTTAGGAGTACCAGGACTCCTAAAGATTTTGACCAGATATTCCAACTTCCAGAGTAAAAGGACTATAATTACAATAGAGATACATTGTGAAGTCTTTAAGTTAGTAAAGCAATTGGACATTGATGGGGTGGTCATTAAATGGCTCTTAATTGTACCTTTATAGATTTGTATGCTTTCTACGTTTATATATCTTCGTGTATATCCAGTCCCAGACAGACACCAGAAAGACAGACAACGAGGGCCCAGCAAGAAATCCAATGTCCAGGATAAAGAACAGGCAAGACAACAAAATGAGCCTACACCCTCTGGTCTCCACGATGGAGACATCCTGACCTCAGGCCACCCTGAGGGTGTGGGCCAAAGTTGTTGACTGTAAGAACTTTGTTTTGAGTCTCATCGCTGCAGAATGCAAAATGGTGCTCCCAGTTCCCCAGGTTTCTGTATCAATAAGTTTATATCTGATTTAGTTTGCCGGTGTTCACCTCGCTAGGGTTTTTTTTTGTTCAAGCCTCCAGAGTTTCTAGAGTGCACACCTAACCAGGGGTGTGACGTGTGTGTTGATATGAAGCTGGCCATGCGCCTATACACTGTACTGTACTGTATCAGCATCTTTTGTGATTCCCCAAGACAGACGTTCCTTTTACTGTCATTCTGTTAATCCTCACTGAGCTGCTTTTCCTTTGCAATGTCTCTCGCAATCTTCAATGGCTTCCCTAGAGGCCAGTTTATTTCATCCCCAGTCTCCCACACCTGTGTTTTGACAGACTTTTATCCTGTTAAATCCCAAACGCCTGCCGAATGTCACTTCAGAGGGATTGAGACATAAGAACGGCTCGCAGACTCTTTTGTTGTTTTGCAGTCATGCACATTAAAAACTGTGCTGGACTTGGCCTTCTCTCGTCCACACGTCCTGCTAGTTCTGAGAAGAGAAAATCTTGACAGGCACTTCAGAGCAGAGAGAGGGACAAGAGACTCGGTCACAGCATGGGGTCTTCTGTCTCTGTCAGAACTGGCTGGATTTAATCCTGCGGTTTTCCTAGTGCAGCTCCAGCTGAATCCCCATCCAGCTTTGCTCAGTCACACCCTGTTTTATGCTTGAATAAACAGGTATTAATGTGGCCTGGTGACAGTTTTAGGATAATTTAGACATGGGAAGTGATGGATTGTTCCTCGTTAACGCACTGTCAAGCATTCCTACCTGGGCAACAGGAGCATAAAATTGTAATGTCCTCATTTGTGAAGGTGTCTGAGGATTTGTAAATCACAACAGTTCACTGCAAGCTGAGCAGCGGTTCCAGGCGCGCCACATATAATGTAAGGAATAAATACAGCCAGAAATCCTGCATTTAAATGAATTGTTGTACATAAGAAATGTGATAATATATAATTATTCTTTTGTACTTTTATGGGACTACCTGAAAAGGACAGATGGCACTCGATGAGACTCAGGGCTGTGGATTTGAGCCCCATGTCGGGGGTATATTCTGGTGCTTTCTGTACTGTGGTGGCCTAGTGGTTAAGGTACTGGACTATGGACCCTGAGCAAGGCCCTTAACCCACAATTGCTTGGACTGTAAGACTGTATGAGTTGTAAGTCGCTCTGGATAAGGACGTCTGCTAACTGACATAATGGAGAATGTTTTCAATAGAGAATATTGAAATGTTTCGAGTTTGTTGGCCTTTCTCATCATGTAGGAACACCCTTCTTGTTCCTATATTGTCCTTTTTGCCAGTTCTACTTACCACATTGAAGCACTTTATAATTATGTGGTCCACCTGTTTCTCAACATACTCTGTTACTCCCCTTTACTCTCATCTGTAATGGTTAGGACCCCCACAGGACAAGCACAGATCAGGTCCTATTTGGGCGGTGAATCATCCTCAGCACTGCAGTGACACGGTCATGGTGACTAGAGTTTTAAATGCCTCACAAGTCACTGCTGGACTGAAAATATTCCAACAACCAAAAATGTCCAGTCACCATCCTGCATCCTGTAGGTTTCTCAGATCCTGTCATCACACCAGCAGTTGGGGTAGGGTGTCACTTCATAACAAAGGCAGGTTTGAAGCATTCACCACAAGGCCTCCATAAACCAACCTGAACATTGTTGAATCCTGAAAAGAACCTGGATTCATGTGTATGCATGTGTAACAGGAACCACTGTTCCTCAACTCACTCCAGTTTTTGTGAGCAGTGTTTAAAATGCATCTACCTCTGCCAAAGTCCATACAACTACCCTAAATGACTAATACTTCATGACATAAACTGTGATGAGTTGATCATTTCCAACCAGTTTGCTGTCTTGTGGCCACATTGTTGCACTTGTTGCAGCATCCGCACTGTATTCACTGTAACTCCTTAAGTTGGTGTCTTCCGTCTTAGTGTACAGAAATTTTAAGAGATTGTGTAAAATCGTTTGCACATACAGTATGAATTGTATAGAACACACGAAGTGGGTGGTATGCTTATGTGCTTATTTAAATATTGCGTGAGCTACAGCAATTTGATTTTCAGTCCGGCTGACTGGAGACACATTTGACTAGTAAGTGTAAATGAGATCATAATTCATGTGGTTAAAATCAAGACGCATGAAAAGACCAAGTGTAAACAGGGTCAAAGGACGCTAACCTTACAAAATAAAATAGCCCCAAATGCAAGTTTCAAAATAACATTTGGCATCTTGAACGCATCTAAAGTACATACAGGCATGTGGTTTACTGGATGAGACAGGAAGACCTGTTGAAGAACAACATCTGAGGCCACACATGATGCTGACGTACTTGTTTGCTGTATTCCTTAATGCCTCTCCGTGCAGTTTGCACAGTTTTGGATTCTGCCCTAGTTCTCCACCCTCAGCAGACTGGGTGGATAATTCAGGGCAAGTTAATTCCCATGCCCTGTGCCTTGCTCTGCCCCAATTCCTGTCCTGGTGCTGAAGCCGGAAAGGCATGTGGTGTGAAAGCGCAGCAGAGATGGAAAGAGACAAGGCGTATGTACTGGAGGTGGGAGGGAAAACATGGTTGGAAAAGGAGGGGGGTTGTTGCAAAAGCAAAACATATTGCAAAGCAGAAACTGGCAGGAGCAGAAGGCCAGCTGTGGTCGAGCTGCAGGGAGGCCTGGACTGACTGACTGACTGACTGACTGGCTGAGTGTGTGTTTAACACTGACACCTGCAAGCCATTGCATCAGGATTTACAGTGCAGAGAGCCCAAGCTCGAGGCGAGCAAGGAAACGAGGGTGGGTTTCCTGGGACTCCACTGGTCACTGGTCAATCCTGGCAGTGTGTGTGTTCTTGACTGTGTGCAAATGTTCTACATCATGTGGAAAACAATGCATGCATTTGCAACAAATAGCTCTGAGAGCCAGGGACAGGAAATATGGCCACTTGAAAGATCTCATCAGAGCAAATTACCGTCCTTTCAAACATCTGTCCACTTGCGCATACAGTCCTCCGGCTGCACAAGCTTAAACATCTTTTCCCAATCTCTGGTTGAGTCATTACTGGAGTTCATTGTCTTTAATTTTGATGATCCATCTGTCCAGATGGAGTTCAGTGTGCTGGTGTGTCAGTTTGAATGCAGTAAAGTGAAGTGATGTGGAAGGAAGAATGATGTGTCCACCTGTTAGACATGTTACCGTAGCAGAACCTTCTCAAGAACTCCTGTTGTAGAGTAGACACTTTTCTTTAGATCAACAACTTGTGTACCAAATTTCAGTCTTGAAAATCACTTATTTAATCAAACACAACATTCATAGATCCATCTACCCAACATAAAAATGCATTTAACATAACACCTTTTTTTAAAAACTGCTAGGAGTGTTTACACTAGTGGAACCTGTTGCACATTAGTTCTACGGTGCAGCTCTTCCATTCTGACTGCTGATTCCATTCTCCTCTCTGTTCTATACTTTTATATCTCTGCCATTCCCAAAGGAGGAGAAATGTAGACCACAATTCAAAACCGACACTTGCTTCTTTTCATTGGCAGGCAACAGACTTCTACTTCAATGGTCAATCCATGGAGCTGATGGCTAGATGATCATCTGTCTCAGCTATGCCTGGTCAGGTAAAAGGTACTGGACAACTGATCAGAATTATTGTAACCTGTAACACTATAACAGCTGTAAGTCACTCTGGATAAGGGGTATCTGTAGTGGGAACCAACAGACATCTTTCCACAATTCATACAAAATATTTGGTACCTTTACAGGAACCCTTTACGTGGGATTTTTGGCTGACTAAAAATGACTGCGTGGCTTGTTTTTTCAAGTGAAAGTGGTCCCTACTAATTCCTAATTCTACCAAGATTCAACATTTGGGCACCCCCTACATTAATGGAGGAAGGGCATAGGCAAGCAAGTGCCCCCATGCATCTCAGTTGTTCTATCCACCAGAAAGCATCAGACTTTCACAGAGAACGAGCCTGTAGGAGACACGGTAAGGAGATGATCGCTTTACTGCCCTCAAACAGAAACACTGGAACAGTGCATTAAGTACGGAATATCTTATGCTCAAACTTTATTCAGTTTCTGGTTGTATTAACATTAAATCTAGTAATTGATATAAGCAATGCAAAAACACAAGTCATGGTACACACACGCATGCATTCACACTAAACCTTTATGCAGAGTTCCAAAGCTTATGCTAGTATATTGTCTGTTGTTCATCCTCTGAGACTACCGGTAAGCTAATGTCTGCATGCTGGTAAGAACCAGTATAGGGCGTGAATAGTGACTGAAAATATTAATTATTTAATATGAACAATATATAATACCTATAGGTGATAGCAGGGGCTGAGTTTTCAATTTTGCTCCAATCCAGTGTATCTAGTCTTCATTCCTGTGAAGTATATGTAACTATTTAACACCGTATAAAGCAGCATGACCTCCAGGATGTTCTGTTTGTTTACTTTATTAACTTTTATGTGGTTAATGAACAACTCTAGGGGTAACACTAAGATCTTTAATGTTATTATGTTGCAGTTCAATCATTTTTACTATTTTATCAACCAAGCAATATTTTCCAAACCAAGCAAAACTGCCCCCTAGTGGACAGGCTCATGTTGTATGCAAGTAGTTTGGCGTAAAATGGCAGTTTCACAGATGCTGAGGTATAATTCAGCCCTAACAGATGCCTCCTGTGAAGTCCAGCCCAAATTATTTTCTTGTGTCTGAAGAAACAGCCCAGGGAAGCTCAAAAGAGAAAAGGTTTGGACATCATCTGCAGCTGTAAAGCAATTGTTTTGTCACCAGCGAAGCCCCTTAAACTGGCCCTTGTTCTTGGCTGGCGTTTCTTCTCTCCTATGCTTCTAGTCTTTCCTTTTCTCCCTCGCTCTCATTAAGCGCTCCCTTTGTTAATGTACTCCATGATGTTGAAATGTTGTATGTCATTGTTAACTAACCTCACCCTTCATTGCTTGGCTCCCTGGGGCACAGTACTGGATGCCATTTTACAAACATAAGAATTGCTCAATTTGGTCGTTGTGTTGCATTTTCCATCTACGCAATCGCCCACGTGCTGACTCTCACAAACGCGAGGTGTGAAAAAGCAGCCCATGGGCAATCTTTCCAGCCTATTTGAACAGAAAGAAGTTTGAGACAGAGTATTAACACCTTTCTCTCACAGGAGCGCCTGTTGCGAGTACGTATGTTGGTTGCTGGAGGACTGCGTTATTGTTTAACAATAATCCCCCGCCGTTACAGCGACTCCTCACAGTCTGCCCAGAAAAATACGTCCTGCAGAGCAGAGCTCTCCTGCACAGCCCCCTTGCTACATGACATCATCACAAACGCATAGGTTTGTGCCAAGAGACACAATGTGGATCTGTATACGAGGCATCAGAAACATGACGTAACAGCCATTTTGATGCATCAGACTGCATCAGAGTCTAAGTTAGCTTAGTGAAAGTGTTAGACAGCCTGATCTGGGTTTCAAAACTGCTACACTGTCTAACGGTCCATTAATTTCTGTGTCATTTATAGTGTGGGACACTTAAACCGGCCTTTGCCCGAGCTGCTAAATATGTCATTTGGTTTCGATGTGTTACAAATTTTTACCGTTATTTTTCAAGGCGTCCGAGTTAGCTCTTATTATGGGTACCGTTATTTAAGCTAATAGTCGCTTGTTTTATTGCCATGTTCCATGCATGGTTTGAATCATTTATGTAATCAAGCCTTGATTCCAAAATAACAGGATTTGTCCTGGGACAGTGTGTGATAAAGAATAAAGAATACGACGTGAACGGTGGTCATGTCCACATATTCCATACCCCTTTAACATATTTCTTCTCTTTATATATTTTATCAAGATATGACACTGTTATATTAAAAATCGTTTAGAAAGCTTTTTTCATTGGGGGATACCCCTCGTCTGTGTCAACTGACCACGTGACCCCAGTCCCAGCTGCCTGTGACTAATGGCTTTACAGGAAACTTGTGTTATGTCCCAGGAACAGGTCATACAGTTCTTTACAGTGCCTCTAGTGGTCAAACGGGATATCAGATTTAAACAAACCCAAGAGTTGAACAATGTATTTCCAGTTTAAAATAAAATTATGTTTTAAGTGGGTTTTTTTATGTTTTTGGATCACTTTACACGACACACCTTGTGTAACAATAAAGAAGCAACCATCTGGCTCCAGGCATGCCAGGTTAAAATAAATTAAGTGAGTAATAGCTCAAACAGCTCCACTCGTGTGTATTTTGATGTGGCATTTTGCTGTCAGCATACAGTACTGCTTGAATGTTTGAGAACATAAAAGTATTGGACTGTGGTGTTAAGCTTTTGGACCATAACCAGAAGGTCCAGGTTTCGAATTCCACCAGGCCGCCACTGTTGAGTCCTTGAGAAACACTCCTAATCCACATTCGCTTGGATTGTAAGATGGTATTAATTGTAAGTTGCTCTGGATAAACGAATCTGTGCTTTCAGTAACCGGAGTGATTTCACTGATTTCAACTAAATGTTTCTGACATCTATTTATTAGTGTTACACATTCACTTTCAGGAATTTTAGCCCATTCCTACTTGCAGAACGGATTCAACTCTGGGACACTGAGGTGAATTATCTCAAATAAACTGCTCTCTGCTGTTACTTCCACAATATTTCTATTGGATGAAGGTCAGGACACTGACTTGGCTATTCCCAAACATTGCTATATGTTGATCTCACTTTCCCAGTAGCCTTCTGGTTTGTCCATATGAACTGCACATGATTTTGGAGAGCAGTGGCTTTCTCCTCTCAACCCTGCCATGAACAAACTGGTTGTTCAGTGTTTCCCTGATGGTGGACTCATGGACATTAAAATTAGGCAATGTCTAAGAGCCATGTTGTTGCTTATAAGTTACCCTGGGTTACTTTGCGACATAGTGGACTATTATCCAACTTACATTTTGTTGATTGGCCACTCCTGGGCATAATATGGGGATAGCAATGGTCTACGCTCTTGGAATGGTTTTCTTTTCCTTCCTGATGAGTATCAACTCAGAAATCTCTTTTGTTTGTGCCAAGATACACTTCCACAAACGAGTTGTGAAGATCAAACATAATAGGGCATCCACTGACAGCCGTCATCCTATTGATTGAAAACATCTGCCTCAAATTAAAGCTTCAAATTCAAAAACGGCTAAGCTTAAAGGTTCAGCCACTAACAGGTCATTTTCCTAAATAAATGGTCAAGTTTAATGGAGTTATTTCTGCTTTTAGGATCTAATGATGTTTATGTCGTACACATGTAGAAATATAGACGATTCTAAAAGGTTCACAACAGCATTTCCAGGCAGAATAAACCGCAATGCAGCTGGCAATGTTTGGCCTCCTGTCTTGCCTGCATCTCTTGTTTCTGTCCTGTTGGCTTATTCATGCCAGCTCTTGCCCCACGCCTCCCAATTATCTACAGATGATCACATGCAGAAAGCCAGAAAATATTACTCATTAATCATTCTCTTAGGCTCAGACATACAGAACGTACGACGGCAGTTGCAGAACATATGCTTGCTGTATTCTCCACGGCCTCTTTAAGACGAGTTACTGCTACATTTTATGCTGCTATTATGATAAATTGTACATGCAAAGCATTCTTGAATACGGCCTTATCACACTTTTCTTTCATTGTTGGCTTGGCAACTGTGGGAGGAGAAGGGGATGACTGGCGTGGGGAATGAATAGAAAAAGAGATGAACGAAAAAGTGTGCATCAGTGGTGCAGCAGCCAAATATGATAGTCCATCATTACAGACATCTGAGCTTCAGTCTCTGTAGTTTGGCGTTTTATGAATGGGGAAAAGGGTCACAGGGAGGCTAGGGAAACTCATTGTCAGAGTCGGAGACGTGTTAATGGTTATTTAAATTAAGCATCAATATTATATTTTATTATATCAATATCAATATATTATTATATAGAGGTTAAGTTTAAAAACGATCAAAATGCAGTGTTCCCTCGCCACTTTGCAGTTCACCTCTCGCGGACTCACAATCACAATTTATTAAAAAAAATATATTAAAAATATTAATTCTAACAATAAAGGAATGTTATAAATGATAAAATATTAGGATTTACAGTAAATAGTATCAACTCAATGTGTAGGATGTTTTGGTGCTGTAAGCTCGGTCCGAACGGAGCATGTGTGATACGAGAGTAATGTATGGTGTGTTCCATTATGTATGTGAATGTTCCATTACTTCAGCGTGTTGCTTGATTACTTAACAGTTAAAAACACCACAATAGCGCATTTACTCAGCGGACGAATACTCACCAAAAACGAGAAGTAACACTAGCGTATCGGCCGGCTGAGTCACTTCTTGCTGACATGACAAGTTTTTATCTGCGGTTTTGTGTTCGCTTTTTGTGAAAGTTTCATTATAGACTGAATTTATTCAAGCTCTACGATGTTACCCAAACGTTCTGCAAGTTCTACGGCTAAAATAGTGTATAAATACTTACATAAAATATAGCGTCCCTACTTTTACAAATTTTCATTTATCGCGGGTGGTCCTGGAACATAACCTCCACCATAAACGAGGGAACAGTGTAAAACTGGCTTGTCAGGTGTAATTGGCTGTCTTTGGTAGCTAAAATGAAAGCTGTGTTATTAGACAGCATGCTTCCTCATATAATCAGACATTGGATTATTATTACTATAATAATACAATAATAATAAAACATGACTGTGACGACAGCTTTTCCTCACCACATTTTTCAGGCGTTCATCAATCTCGCCATGTCACACACTGCAGAGTGCTGAGCATTGTAGTCCATAGTGTACATCAAGCACTTTTAAAACACCAAGCTTATTGTATAATAAATGCAATTTATTGAATAACACAGGTCTACATAAGTTTTGCTGACTACAAGATGAATTCATTAATTAATCCAAACATCAAGTCAGTTTCCTTCAGTCACATTTGCAACCTCTTCAAGCAATCATTATTATTTAGATATACATAAAAAGAGCATTAATGGACAGAACATCAAGCTAAATATGCAAACAGAAATGCTGACTATGCAACCAGTAGAACTAATAAGAAGAACCTGCTTATTAAACAATGTAAAGTTACTGACGTCCTTTTCCAAAAGAAAGGACAAATATATCAGACTTTGTACGAAAACCTGAGACACTGGACCAAAGGTCAGAGTGGTTCCAGTGGTGTGGCCTCAAAGCCATGATTAGTTGATTACTACTTCTGCATGAAAATTATCACAGGCATGAACAGGTCTTCCATCCGGACCCCAGATCTCCCCATAGATATCATACCGGTTGCTCACTGCAATAAAGTCCCTGCTCCTATCTTCAGTACTTGGGAAAGTTCTGATGACAATAAATTCTTTCATTCCCATTTTTCAAAATAGTCAGACGATGAACAATATGTGGCTTCAGAAATAAATGCCTGAATGTGCCAACCTGAGTTGAATTAATTGGTATAAGTCATCAGCAGAGTTACTGGGTTCAAGGCTAATGGAAAAGTACCTGTTGGCTTCTGGTACCACATTTATGCTTCGTAACAGAGAGAAAGATCTTCTTAAACATTTCCATATGGATGAGGAGCTTGTATAATGCATCAATGTCAAAGGACTTATTGAGTCAATGGGATGTGATAGTTATGCAGCTGACGAATGGAGGCTTTTTATTGACGGTTCAAAGAGATGTCTAAAGTGTGTGTGTGTGTGTGTGTGTGTGTGTGTGTGCGTGCGCATGTTATGAATCCACGAGAACCATTCTCCAAAAAAAACAAATATAATGTTCATTGCTGGATTTTATGCAGCTGACTTCCTCATTCTTTTGAGAGAGAGAGTACTTTGAATAGTACAGATTGCTTGCCTGAAAAAAATGTAGAATTTGGTTTCTGCTGAAGGTGTATTTATGTTTATTATTGGATTCTCGTTGTAAAAACTCAATTCAATTCAATTCAATTTTATTTCTATAGCGCCTTTTACAATAGAGTATTGTCTCAAAGCAACTTCACACTATTACACTTTCCTAAAAGGCCAATCCCAAGTTGAGCAAGCCTAGGGCGACAGTGGCAAGGAAAAACTCCCTAAAAT